>ML804408.1:76837-137055 GCA_009831015.1 Picea engelmannii
AAATATTCTCAGATGATTCACAATAGGCTTATAGCCATAAAAAGCTTCAAATGGAGTTTTATGATCTAAGCTTTTAGTAGGACTTCTATTTTTCAGATAAACAACAATTCTAATAGCTTCAACCCAAAAACCATTAGTGATATTTTTACCTTGAAGCATAATTCGTGCACATTCAACCAAATTTCTGTTTTTCCTTTTTTCCACTCCATTTTGCTGAGGAGTGTGCGGTACCGTGAACTGTTGTAGAATTCCATTTTCTTTGCAGTATTTGATGAAATCCCCAGATGTGTACTCTCCCCCTTCATCTGATCCATGAATTTTGATGTACTTGCCAGTTTTCTTCTCAACCAAATTTTTAAACTCCTTAAAGTATTCAAAAACATCACTTTTCATTCTCATGAAATACACCCATGTGTATTTAGTGCAATCATCAATGAAAATAAGAAAATAATATACTCCTCCAATAGACCTTGTCTACATGGGACCACATACATCTGTGTGCACAAGTTCAAGTATATCCCTCTTTCTTCTATCTATGTGAGAAGGAAACTCTTCTCTCTGTTGCTTTCCCAAAACACACCCATCACATGCACTATGTTCATTCTTTAATAGTGGAATTCCTTCCACCATGCCTTGTTTCTGAAGAAACAACAAATCATTATAGTTTACATGTCCATACCTTTGATGCCACAATACCTCTGTTGGCATCATTGTTGAAGCCAAATCTTGATGTCCTTTCATCGTCACATTGAGCTTGTATAACCCTCCAACTCTGACTCCTGTAGAAACCACTTTATAATGGTCTTTTACATCCTTCACAAGACAATGTGATTTTACAAAATCTACCTTCATGTCATGATCTGTTATTGTGGAAACATAAATTAATTTTTTCTTTATACCAGGTACATGCATTACATTTTGTATTTGTTTAACACTGCCATTTGGTAATGTAACAGAGATATCCCCATAAACTTTGATTTGATGTGATCGTTCATCACCAAGGTAAATGTTAGCACCATCATTAGTCTCACAATAACTGTCAAACCAGTTTATATTACAAGACATGGGGATGGATGCACGAGAACCTACATACCATGCATGCACATCATCTGTCTTAGCTGACAAAGCAACATTTGATATGAATAATTTGTGGAATTCATCATTACCATTATCACCCCTTTCAACAAAATTACTATTATGCCTCGGATTTCTATATTTGTTCTCATGCTTATGCTTATAACAACAATCCTTAGCATGATGTCCAACCTTTCCACAATTATAATATGAATCACTCTTTCTCTGTTTTGTATGAGATCGAGGAGATGTCATTCCTTTATGTTCTTTTCCATATTGAGGTTTGCCTCCTTTGTTGCATTCCCAAGGCTTTCCTTTACCCTTTTCCATCAATGCCAAATCTGAATGTGGAGGCTTTTCGGTAAGATGCCTTCTATGTTCCTCCCCTTGTAGAAGAATACCTGCAAGTTCTTCAAATGTCAGAGCATTCTCTTGAGCTACAATACCTGTTATGAACATTTGGTAGGCTTCTAGTGTGCCATTTAACGTGACAGTTACTAGATCAGTGGATGCGACCTTTTCTCCTATGTCACCCAGTTTATCTTTTAAATCTTTGATTCTTGAAATGAAATTAGTAACATTTTCATTTTCCTCCATTTTCATTGAGAGCAATTTGCTTTTTAAAAAAAAAACTCGGTTTGTCTTAGCAGTTTGGTAATACACAAAATTTATGTATGAATCAATTAAAGAATTTTCCATTTTGTAATACACAGAAACAATAACCAAAATACTTCAATCACCTGAATTATTTGGCTTGACAATGCAACAATCACTATCCAATCCACCCACAACAGGTCTTTACAGAACTAAAATTATGGATCTGTGTCTGCATTCTCCTCACGCACAATAACTCTCTCCCTCGGCTGATCCCACAATGCTAAGGATCTTACCACGACTCAATGCCCTCACATCTGGAAAAAAAATCATTATGCACGTCTTCAACAATTAGAGCACTTGATAGATCCCTCGGCAACTTCCCTTCTCCACGTCTGCAACAAATGGCAGAACTCTCCTTCACGGCATGCACGACAACACTTTTACACTTCTGCAATGCAGCAATACTCTGCGTCTCTTCTGCAGTGATATGCATTCTCCAACATTTATCTTTCTTACATCTAAGAATCAAGCAACTCCCCCGAGCTCTGATACCATATTAAACAACAGATGCAAAACCAAACTGAATACGTGAGCATATCTCACTTGATTAATTATTGAAGCCAATAAATTACATTTATATAGCACAAAGGTGCTCACAACAACCTTGAACTGACCTCCTACAAAGGTGGATCTGAAACCAATGACAAACCCTAAATCTAAAAGACACAAAACAAATCACAACAACTTAGTTGCATAGATACTAATTTCTACATTATTCCAACAATATGTTTATTAATGGGGTAGTGTAATTCATAATGGTTGGCAAACTGTTTTAGAACAACGTGTATAAAGGCAATATATTTTTAATTGTTTTATTGACCTGTTTTAGAAAAAGCACCTGTAATTGTAGGAAAATTATTTTTTTTAACAACGCCAAGTGGATTTATAACTACTCCAATAATGGTTGTGTATATTGTAGTTTCCTTAATGAAATTTTCTATAGTTTTTATAACTAGCACCAAGTAAGCCATGCATTGTTTTAAATTAAGAAAATCATTGCTAAGATTGTGATATTAAGAAAGACATGGTTATTGAATAAGGAAAACATTGTTTATTTATATTCAAGAAAAGCACTAATGTATTTTGTTTTCAATAAAGGGTTAAGATTTGTGATATTAATAAAGGGGTTGTTATAAATTAAGTAAAGAACTCTTTATTTATATTTAAGAAAAGAACTAAGGTATTTTATTTTTAAGAAAAACAATGTTAATCTTTGTGATACTAATAAAGGAATTGTTATAAATTAAGGAAATAAATGTTTATTTATATTTTAAGAAAAGTATTTTTGAATTTAAGTTAAGTTTGTGATATTTCAGATGGACATTTCTATATTTTAAGTTAAGTATTGTGCTATTTTATGTAACTATGTATTAGTCTTAGTATATTTTAAAAAAGGGTAGGTAAGCATTATTATATGTTCATAACGTTAGTTCAGGTTATATTTTGCTTGGGATGAATGTCTAGGTATGTTATGTTGTTCCCTAGTCACTATCGCACTTGTCGCATTATGGCGGTATGATTCCTTATGACAGGATCATGGGGTGTAATGATCAATGAGTGTGTATAAAAAAAGGGCCTCGGGGCAAGTGCCTCCGAATGGCATTAATGTCAATTATTGAAACCAATGTAAAGTATTGTGTGTTGTATTGCATGATTGTGATTGTTCTCACCCATCGTGAATGCTCATAGTGCATGTGTCCTTTTTATGTTGGTTGCACCTGAATAATCTTATTGTTTTCCTTTAACTTAGTCATCTGGACTTGCTGTGTCGGGCGGGATTTAGATGCCTCCTTGTTCCTCAGAAAATTCTCCACCCTTAAAACCTTAAATGGTCCAAATCGACGGGAACTTGGGATTGAGCGTTTCTTATGTGTCTTGGAGGTATTAACCATGCAGAGTAGGATGGGCAGGTAGTTGTTTTTATTTAGTTTATTTGATTTTTGTATGTTACATCCACCGACATGATGTGATAGTATGTTGGATCGTTAAATTGTCTATTGCTTGAATTGTGTGCATTGTGTTCATTGTCGAGTTGCTTTGATTGACTGGTGCCATTGTTACTTCTTTCTTTAGAAAAAAAAAATCACTTGTTATGCATCGCATGTTGTCATAGCACCTGAGGGCTTGTTACAGCTCCATGCAATCATAAATAATTTGAAATACAAACACATTATGCATCAAACTGACTATTAACCAACTAAAATTGTTCAGAGATTTGTTATAATCAACTTAACATTTCCTTTGTCAGAATATGAATAAAAACCAATATAATTAGTGAAATAAAGAATCTAACAAAAAGATACAACAACAATTTTAAAGATGAAATAAAACATGTACATATTAATCTATGTTTTCATCACCCTCATTGTTTTCCTCGTTTGGCATGATAAAAGTGTTTTTTCTTGAAAATATGTTTTGATCTAGGGTCATGTCTTAATATGAACCACTAATCTCTATCCAACAAATCTGTCTAAAAAACAACTTGGTTGCAGTGTTTTGAGAAAACATAAGGCTCCTTAGATTCATCGCACATCTTTCTAGAGTTTATACATATCATCCCACTATCACAATATTCCTTTACATTATTCCGATCAAAGATGTCCCACCACTTGCAACTAGAAATAACACATTGGAAAGAACAAAAGTCCACCTGAATGATCTCTTGTATTTTTTCAACATAACTTAACGTCCCTCATATTAGATTTTAATGGCGGTAGCTAGCACGACTATATTGGTCGAACTCAACTTGCACTCCATATTCTTGTGTCATGCACCCATCATCGACATACTTTGTGTGAAAAATATGTCCACATGCCCACATAAATGTGAACAAATGCACGTATAAAAAAGTAAAAAAATCACAGTCATGAAATCAAACCAACATATATATGTATGAGATCAAAATATACATTATGAAATTTAGTGTGAATAGTTATTATGTAGAAATTTGAAAAACGATAAGTCATTTACTCTTTATCAAACACCTTTTTCCGTTCATTTGAAGAAGCTCCCCTTCTCTTTTGTCTTCATCCCTTTCATCTTCCAAAATATTTAATATTATTACATCGATGATATCACTAAGCACAATGCAATTGGTTTGTTCAAATCACATTATACAAAACAATTATTACCATCACTAAATCAATATTGTAGCTGGAAGATGGCATGTTACTATTGGTAGCGTAAAGTGGTTGTCCATTTTCAACTACCAATTACTTGTGGTATGTTTCTCCTGATAGGAGATTCCCACTTTTTTGAACTAGTAATGTTATCTACATATGAACTTGATTTTGAATTAAGATCCTACAAATTTGGATACATTTTTATTCATATTGACATGGATAACAAAAATAAATTCAATTAGATAATCAAAATATAAATAAAATCCAAACTTACTAGAGATGGAAAGGGAGAAATCTGTGATGGACTTTCAGAAATATGGAATGCGATGGGATTTGAAGAATTTCCCATTTGATATTGTAAGCTTCTCTCCATGCATTTGAGAAAAATCAACAATAAATGATTTTTAATAATAAGGAAACTTTAATCACAAAATGTATACTATGATGTAATTCAAGTCATGTGGGTGCATCATGAAAAATAATTTAAGATGAAGATATTATTTTATGTGCAAATAAAATATTAGATATCTTTGAAAACATAATGGTGCATTATTGTAACAAACATGCACCAGTGCGTCTATAACATTGTAAAGAATCGGGCATTTATATATGCATCGCACAGGTCCCATGAATTCAAATAATAATAAAAATAATTATCCAATATTCATGTTCCAAAAATTCAAAATGCACTGGTGTGTCGTACACATATCAACATCGATGCATTAAAGTAAGAAACTCACTAAAGTCTCAATTTATTTTTTTAAATGCGACTTTATCTTTTTACAATTGAAAAAAGAGAGGGAATTTAAAATATATTTTCATAAAGTCATTGCAATAGTAAAAACATATTCATTGTTTCATTATTTTAACAAAATTTATAGTGGAAAGATTTGCAAGAGAGACACACTGGAGAGTACTGTGGAGCATCAAAATACTTTAGATCAACATGATTTATTTAGAAGATCAGAATTTCAAGGTAACTATGGTGATTCATTTAAACCAATTTTCATAAACTCTTTGATGGGTATTAAACGATTCAAAATTTACAGAGTACAGATTTGCAAGAGAGACATACAAGGGAGCACTGTGGAGCATTATATAAATACTTTTGAAAGAAAAGTTATTCAAAAGATTAGAATTGGAAGGGTATGGTAATTCATTCAAAACTCGTTTGGAGCAACAAAATTATTCAAAAAATCAGAAATCGAATCGTTTGTGATATAGAAAAAAAAATCATAGCTACCCTAAACCCTTTTTTCTTCTTATTTGTGTGACTACAAAACTTAAAATTAGGGTTTAAATCCCTATATCACTTCATAATTATATTTTTTCATTTTAGGTTTTTAGATTTAATGGGTTTATGTTTCCATATAAAAGACGTTTGACATGCGATGCATAAGATCCAAACCCTCTCGACCCTATGATTTTTTTTTTTTAAATAGTTTTGAGTAATTAGTGTGTCTTATGTAATATAACACACCGATACCCTTACATATACAAACACATTGACTATGCCGCAAATAATTAAAAAAATTCATTCATGGATTTGTAAATTGATTTGTTTATAGTATTTGTTTTTCCTTTTTTTCAATTGGAGCAGTGTTGTTAACGATACTTATCGCTGAGTTGTAATTAAATGTTTTTTAAAATATTTCTTATCAATGCATTTTTAACATTAAACACATTAGTTCTATTAACGATATATTGTGCACTGTTCTAATTTGTTGTTATTTTAAATATTTTTCTTATAGCGGTGTGTCTGATAACATGTAACACACCGGTGCTTTAATATTAATACAACACACCATGTTACTTTTTTTGGTGAAAATTGTGATTTATTTATACAATATATTCAATGTATTTTGTATTGAATGGTACATGTTGTATATTGATAAAATAATGTATCTAAATAGTTCAAGTAACAAAAATTATGATGGATACAAATAAACCACATCCATAAAGGAAAAAAAGACAAGTTCTTTGTAAATTCTATACAAAATTAATATGTGTGAACTATATGTAAGTTTAACTAATATGTATTAGTTAGTGTGTGTCTCGCATAGCCATAAAATGATGAAGCTCAATAAGATTCTTTGTGATCTAAGTGCAGAAGAGTGTAAAATCTTGATGGAAAAAAAAAAAGATGAACCAGGTGAATGGAAAAATTATGTTCAATATATTTTTTTTGAATTTTCATTAATTGTTTATTTAAAAATATTAGATAAAACATTCAAAAAATATATATTTTTAATGTTCTACAACTTGGACCAACAACGAAGGAACGAAATGTCATCCTAAGAAAATAAAAGTATAGAAGATGTAAATGATGATGAATTGGTCCTAAGCTCATCTGGAGTGGTCTTAGAAGTTAATGAAACGGGGAAAAACTTTTATAAAACTATGAGGGATATAGTGGAATGAACGTATAGACATACTTCCTACTTACACTACATAAATCAATCCAATTATTCAAAGAACCAATTTATATCTAAACTACATCAAGCGTTTATAGAGAAATGGTCAATGAGACTTGTGAGACTTGAAATAGACAAAACATACAACAACAAAAAATAATCGTTCAAAAAGTAATATTCCTAAAAATTATTTTCTAGAATATGTATATATTACTACAAATCCTTCCTAATTTATTAATATCAATATTGTTATATTTAGTTTATCAATATAAAAATATTTAATTGTCATAGAAGTTATGAACGGTAGTAATGAAATCCTTAAACAACAAAGGCCAAAAGTAACCAACTCATAAGATATTTTGGGCAATGGCATATCCAAACAGATGACTACCACATGCTCTAGAATGACAGTTTTTTAAGGCCTTATCGGCTTCATCATAGGTTAGACATCAGCGAAATACAAAATCAGTACCACGATAGTAAAGAATATCACGGAGGATAATGTATTCATGAGCTTGATACTGAATTTGATGATGATATACATGAGAAAGATGAGGCCAGAAAGATTGGGTTTGGAGATAAATAATAATGTATCCATACCAAATGTTGTATGTACTAATAAAAAAGAGAGATTCGTCAAGAAAAGAATCTTTAGCCACAAATTATGTCTGAGTGGAGGGAAGGTCACATATCAACTCGACAAATGCCAAATATTTCTTTGACTTGTCCCACTCAAACTCCAAATCAAACTCCTAGAGATTCATTATCCATTTGGAGTATTTTCCCCCTAGCAATTGTCGTGTAAGGATATGTTTCATAGGGTTTCAATAAGAAATGATGGTGTTTTTGCGTAATAATATATAACGATGAAAACGTTCAACATCTTGAACATCTACCAAGGCCAATTTTTCCACATGCATATATTTGGTTTTGGTGGTTGTGAGACTCCGAATCAAATAGTAAATAACATGGTCATCGTGAGAATGATCCTCTTGGACTAGAATCATGGATATGGTAGAGTTTGAAGAAGCCAAGTATAAGAAATAATCTCAACTGTAATTGGGGGGAAATAAGAGTGGTGTACGGGTTAAGGCAAGTTTCAAAGATTCAAAAGATTTGTTGGCAGTGTAATCCCATACAAAATTGTGACCCTTCTTAAGAAGTCAAGTGAAACCTTTCATTAGCTTGACATAATTGGGAATGAATCGCCGTAAAAAGTTTTTTGTCCCTTGCAAACTTTGGGGTTGACATAAGGTAGAAGGAGGAGGAAAATTGAGAATATATTCAACCTTCAAACGATCCACCCCCATTCTTGTCAAATGTATAACAATAAGATTCAATCACATCCTTCTCTTATTAATCCTATAATTTTCATTGGTCCATTTTCTAAATGGGGGATTGACTTCATGACATGTAACCCTCACTCGATTGGGGGGCATGGATACATTATTGTAGCTGTGGATTATTTCACTAAATGGGTCGAGGAAATTCCTACATTTGATAATACTAGGAAAACTATAGTGGTGTTCATATTCAATCATATCTTCACTAGGTTTGGTGTCCCTCAATCCATCACCACTGACCATGGAAACCATTTTCACAATTTCATGATGTCTGAGATTACCAATTTTGGCATGAAAACTCAACTCCTTACTATCCACAGGCCAATGACCAGGTTGAACAAAATTCTAACTATTATGCTTCAACGGATGGTAGGGATTCACAAGTCAATTTGGTACACAATGCTCTTTTTGGCATTATGGGCCTATTAGACGTCTGCTAAGTCTACCACAAGGTTCACACCTTTCCAGTTAGTATATGGTAATGAAGCTATTCTACCGATTGAATGTGAAATCCCATCTTTGAAACCAGTTGTCGAACGTCTCCCTAATGCCTCAGCCGAAGAAGAACATCTCTTCTATTTGATGCAATTAGACGAGACTCTTCATGATGTTTCATTAGTGAGAAAAGCTCAGAAGAAATGTGTCAAAGCTCAATATGACAAGAATGTAAAACCATGTGTTTTGTTTAGGTAAATTTGGTTCTCCTTTACAAACAAGATTGTGACTTATTAGGGGCCGATAAATTTGAGCCCATGTGGCATGGCCCTTATATCGTTAAATGAGTGTTGGAGAAAAGGGATTATGAGATGGTGAATTATGATTGAATTTCTTTGGGTGAACCCAAAAATGGGATTTACTTGAAGAAGTATTATGCTTAAAATATATTTTGCATGAGTGCTTTGTATTTTTAGTGTATCATCATCCAGTGTGTATTTTTTTCATTTCTTGTTCTACCTCTAAGCTACTTACCTTGCCTTGTGCTTGGTTTCCATATGTCTTCATCCTCGCTACCCTATATTGGCTTTGATAATTGTTTTAGTCGCAATACTCAAAAGCTAGCGTCTGTTGCATTGGCAATATATGCACCTACGAATGAGTTGATCGGTCTACATGTTGTTTGTCTTGGTCGTGCAACTAATAATATTGCAGAATACAATGTAGTAATTGAGTTATTAACTGAGTCCATTTCATTGGGCATTCGTCATCTTATTGTACGTCTTGATTCACAACTAGTGGTGTTGCAATTAAGCAATGTTTATTCCATGAGAAGTCCTACATTGTTACGGGTATACTTGAGAATTCACCTCTTGGAAAGAAAATTTAACTATATTGAATATCAACATATTCCTAGATGTCTAAACATATTAACAGATGCATTGGCTTTAATCCCATGTGTAGAAATGATAAAGCCAAGAAGTCATCCAAACTCCACACAAAAAATGCATTGATGTGGATTCAATCATATGTGATAATATGGACAGCATAGGAAAATGGATCGTAAGTGTGTTGATTGATATCGACGACACAAGGAATGCATTGGTAAGTGATCAAAATGGATCCATAAAGGCCAAAAATTCCAAGTTCTCGGATTCGAATGAAACCAGTTCGATTCCATAAGGCTCATCATGCCAATTTGGGAAGTATATTTTTTTCTGAAAAAGGACTCTGTATGATTAAGTTATCACAATCTGATGTTTAGGTCAAACTGATAAAAAGTCAAAGTCAAAGTCAACATTCCATACTTTTGATTTCAATAGTACGTAAGTAGGACAGGTGGCAGATGACATTAACATGAGGTCATGATGATGTCAACAAGACACGTGGCATCACTAGGACATGCCACATGGCAGCCATTTTTGGCATTTTTAGGGGATGATGTAGACCAATAAAAAATTGACACATGGCACTATATGGACATAACATGTGGAACTATATGGAAATGACATGTGGCAACCATACGTGATGTGGCACCAATGGTAGCATGACACTTGGTTAGTACGGTAGTGATGTGGCATCATTTGATTGCGACACGTGGTAGGTATGGTGGTGACATGACATGTACGATGGTGACATGGGAGTGATGACTAGGAAACTGACTGTGAAGGTGACGAAACTGATGTGTCACTAGTACAAAGCAATCATAGGGTGACATGTTGCACAATAAAAGAGCGCCACATGGCACCACGTATTTAGCCAAGGTTGGATGGGTGAAAAGTTTATTCCACGACCTTTGGGATGGGAAAAATACTAACAAATATGGGCTAGCCACCAGGGAGACTGTGTTTCTTGTTAAAAAAAGTGGCATATATTCCTTTTGTTGGGTGAATAGGGCACGGATTTTGGGATAAGCCCTGGTCGACAAGGCTACCCACGTGACCATATGTGCTAGATCAGAGGCCAAGCATAGGATAAGGTGGAAACGCTTGGCCACATGGAGCTCCATATGAGAAAGGGCCCAAAATAGAAGGGGATAACATGAATTTTTGCCCAATGTGGTTTTTTTTACCTTAGAAATTGCGATTTTTCATGATTTTATGTTGATATTATAGGTTTTTGGCCATATCTTGGTGGATATTGGCCCAAATTGAGTGACACAGAGGTGGGTTGTTGGTATTTGATCCCTCTACCTCATGGCTATATAAACCAAGACATTGTGCAGTTTTAAGCAGGAAATAAGTAGCTTGGAGAAAATTGAAGAAGAATTTACAAAGGTCAAGTTGTCGTGTGCAGTGAAACTAGAAGAGTAGCTGAGATTTTGAGGAAATTTCTAGGAGTTCTACTCCAACTTTTTTAGTGTTGTCTATTGCAGAGGGTTCCTGAGACATAGCATAATATATCTGATTCATTCAAAGACCTAAATGATTTAATTTTGATGCAGATTTTTAAGCATTGAAATTTAATAGAGAAGCCTCCCTCACTAAAGACAAAGGCCCAAAGACTTAGGAAAATTTTCCAAAATCTGTTATCAAATTTAGGTATTCAATATGTTGATGGTTTTCTCCTTTGTTCTTTCTTCTATTTCTCTTCATTGTTTAATTTTTTACCGCTTATATATGCACAAGCATTGTCAGAAAATGATCCGGATTTTATGAGTAGAATGAAATGAATACAGATCATTAACATGCGCTTAACGTAAAATAACAGAGATACCGTAAAAATGGTTTTCTATTCAATAACGAAATAAGATGAAGTTGTAAAATGCAGTGGAAACAAACTTGTTGGAATGGTGGCGGCTTATCTCTGAGAAGAGATGTGACGATAGTGCACATTCGCCAGAAGAAAGTTACAATGAGGCTCTAAAGGCATTTTTACAATAAGAAAGAATGCCAAAAACCCTAGACATCCAAAAACCTAACCCTAGGAGATGAAATGACAAAAGTCATGTGGGCCTTGTTTGGGTAAGCTAGTACATCAACTTCCCAGGGTCGTAACTTTTGCATACGATCTTCGTTTTAGGCGTGTGATAGCCCAATGGAAAGGTATCACCGAGGAGATTTATTTTGGGGTCTCAATCATGCCTTTGGAAATCATTGAGGAGATCGATACTGAAAAACCTTCATTTAGGCCGTTAAAATGGCCCCGGAAGTAAAAACTGCTAAAAATAGTAAATTGCCAAAAATGTCAGAAAACTATTTTGAGCTAGTTGCAAAAGGTGGGTGGCCACCGATATCCATATGGATCAATCCTCCCTCCTTAGGAAGAAATCATATCCATTGTGTTGAGGTCCCCCATTAGATGAGGAAATTTCTGCTGAATTTGGCCCCGGGTGAGCCACTTGCCTTAGTGCAGGAGCTGCCCTGCTTTGACGACTCGATAAAGCTAGATCCTTTGTTGTCGAGTTCCCTTGATCTGTCTATCCACAATCTGATCATTGGATGCCTATTGTATGCAGTCGGGGTTGAGCTCTATTGGTGTCAGTCGTTCTACTACTTCGGAGGTGTCCAATAATGGTGGGAAATAAGGGCGAAGGAGATCCACATTGAACATTGGGTGCAGGCCAAGGAAAGGAGGAATGTTGAGCTCAAAATCATTATCCCCCACGGCCTTGGTGATAGTGTACGGTCCATAATGGAGAGGGAGAATCTTCCAATGGGGTCCTGTAAGGCATTCTTTCTGCAAGTGAAACCAAACTTTGTCCCCCACCTGAAACTTATGCGGCACTCGATGTTGATCATGGCGTTGTTTGTACTTGTCATTGGACTTCTATAGGATATCCTGAACCTGTTGGAGGATGTGTTGGATCTGCTCAATGAACTGGGTGGCTTTGTCAGCTTTAGTTGGAGCAGGAGATGAGTCAGTCGAGGTGACCGCAAGGGGAAGTGCAACATCTATGGGACCCAATGGTTGGAATCCCAACCCCAGTTGAAAGGGGTTGTGGTTGGTTGAGCTATGCAAGGCTCGGTTGTAGCTATGATGGACATAAGGAAGGCTCTCATCCCATGTGTGAGGGTTCTTTGAATTATACATGTGAAGAATATGCACAATCATTCGATTTGCAACCTCAGTTTGGCTATCTGTCTTGGGGTGGAAGGCTGTGGATTTGGTGAGCTTGGTGTCCAGCAGTGACTAGAGGATCGACCAGAATGTGGTAAGAAATCGACTATCCTGATCTGAGACAATGGTTTGTGGGATTCCAAAATGTACCCAGAGTCGTTCAAAGAAGAGATTGGTAGTGGCCTCTGTTGTGATGCTCTTCTTGCAGGCAACCAGAATCGCCATCTTAGAAAAGTGATCAATAACCACAAAAACACAGTCATTTCCCCACTTGGTGGATGGGAGGCCTGACATGTAGTCCATTGATATGGATTCCCATGGCCTGTCAGGAGTAGGAAGAGGGGTGTACAAGCCATGTTTCTTAGTGGTCGGTTTGGAAATAGTGTAGGCAGTGCAGGACCTGATATACTTGCCAACCTCCTGTCGAAGTTTCAGCCAGTAGAAATGTTTATGTAGCATTGCCACTATCTTTTCAATGCCGAAGTGTCCTGCCACCCGACTGTAGTGGGATTCCCATATCAACTTCGCTCTCTCACTTGATGGAACACAGAAATGGCCCAGACGACACAACAACCCATCCTGAAGATGGAAATTATCGACAACTGCATTTGCACCCAACATTTGGTAGGTGGTGGCGAAGTCAGGGTCTGTCTCATAGATTTGTGGCCATATAGATGTCTCATGGCCACAAGAGTCTAACACCATGGTGAGTGTCGCGACTGGTGGTCTGCTGAGGCAATCAGCGACGTGATTGGTGCTTCCTGTTTTATACTTGATGTTGAGGTGGAATTGCTGCAATTATGTGGACCACTTTTGATGGCGGTCATTTTGCAATTTTCCCTGTGTCTGCATGAACTGCAGTGGCTTATGATCAGTGTGGATGACTATCTCCTTCCCAAGAATGTAATGTCTCCACTGGTGACATGCTTTCACAATGGACTACATTTCTTTGTCTTAAGTAGGGTACTTACGGAGAGTATCTGACAGTGTCTCACTATGATAGGCCACAGGGTGGTCGTACTGAGTGAGAACGACGCCCACATCATAGTCTGAAGCATCTGTCTCAATCTCAAAGGGATGTTGCAGGTCTGGTAGTGAAAGTACTAGGGCTGAGCACAAGCGCTACTTCAAATCATCGAATGCTTGTTGTTGGGACCGGTCCCACGCAAATTTTTCCTTACCACCACCCCTATTTATTTGGTTGAGGGCCCATGCAATATGGGAGAAACCCAACACAAACCTGCGGTAGAAATTAGCAAGTCCCAAGAAGCTCTGGAGCTCAGTGAGTGTTGTTGGGGCTGGCCAGTCACGAATGACTTGGATCTTGGCTGGATCCACATGTACACCATGCTGATCAATGATGTAGCCTAGGTAATGGACCCTATCCATGCTAAAGGAGCATTTTTCTAGGTTGGCGTATAGCTTGTGCTGTCGCAAGGTGTGCAGAACCTGCTGAATATGCTGCAAGTGTTCGTCCCAAGTCTTGTTGTAAATTAGAATGTCATCCAGATACACCACTACAAAATTATTGGTGAATGGTCACAGGATATTGTCCATTATCCTCATGAAAGTGGATGGAGCATTTTTCAAACCAAAGGGCATGACCAACCATTCAAAAAGTCCTTCCTTTGACTTGAAGGTAGTCTTCCATACATCTATCAATTCTATCAGGACCTGGTGGTAGCCAGACTTTAGATCAATCTTACTGAAGTATTTGGCCCTCATGAGTTGATCAAGGAGTTCATCGATTTGGGGAATTGGGTACCGGTTTCTGATAGTGATTTTATTCAGAGCCCGGTAATCAATACAGAGTCACTAGGTTACATATTTCTTCTGTACCAGCACGATTGGGCTCCCGCAAGGTGATGAGATAGGGCGTATGTGCCCCTTGTGGAGTAGTTCTTGGATCTGTCTCTTGATCTCCTCATTCTCTAACAAAGAGCGACAATAGACTGGCCCATTGGGCAGCGGTGCATCGGGGGTTAGATTGATGGGGCGCTTGACCTAGCAGTGCATAGGTACCCCTGTAGGTGAGGAGAAGATATTTGAGTATTCTTCCACGACCTTATCTACTTGCTACTGCTATGTGGAGAGTTAGGTCGCAGAGACATTGGATGTGGCTGCGATCTTTCGCTTATTCTAAGAGCGAATCATGAAGAAGACAAACTTCCTTGTCTGGGAGATGAACTTCCTGCATTGCTTAGCAGATATCAAGGAAATAACACTAGGTGGGACTACCTCGGGTATCCTGTACAATTTCCTGTTCAAAGTAATAATAACACTACGAGGCCTAGACTCATATACAACATGACGTTTCCATAAATAAGTTTGGCCCAAAAGAACATCACAAACTTCAAGAGGAGAAACATCACACAATACCTCATCTTTGAAGGGCTTGATGCCATATGACATTCGACACTGTTGGTCGATGCGGAGATCGCTTCCTTGGCGAAGCCATCCAATGGTGTATGGTTGTGGGTGCCGCATTGTTGGCAGGGCCAGCCGCCTGACGACCTCTGCTAAGATGAGGTTCTTTTGGCTACCACTATCAATGATGAAGTGCAACAGGGTTCCTTTTACCCACATCTATGAATGGAAGAGGCGCTCTGCTTCTTCTGGCTTGTTTGGTTCACCAGGCTGGATCTTGGTGGTAGTAACGGTGGCACTAGGTTCTGCGTCAATTATATGTCTTCCCCTTTCTGGTTCTGTCTCGAAGTTAGAATATACATCTGATTCAGAGGCTTTCACTTCGGCCACCAACGACTTCTTTGAGCAACAGTCAACAGTGTTATGCCAAGGGCTCTTATGGAAGTCGCACCACTTCCCGATATCTTTCTTTGTCTTTCCGGTGTCCTTCTTTGCTTGTGGCTTGTATTGGTTGTCTTGATACTGTCCATATTTTCTTTGTCCTTTGTTTGGTGGGTTGGGAATGCCCTTTCCTAGATTTTTTTGTGAGGGGTTCCGAGGCCCAAATCGCCGTGTCTTTTGTTTGAGCTTCTACTCGATTTTGACGACATATCGGTAGGCCGCGCCCAAGGATGAGATGTCTAGAAATTCCATTTCAGTATGGATGTATCTATGCAGAGCACTGTGATCCTTCAGCACTAGATGTCTCTATGAATCTTTGATACCCAACTTGGTGCACAAGGTATGGAAGATATTTGTGAAATCTGGCACTGCTTGGTCTCTTTCTTGCTGCAGTGTGGTCCATTTGGTATACAGGTCGTCATAACTTCCGACAGGGTAGTATTTTTCCTTAATAGCATCCCTAAAGGATTCCTAGGTGGCCATGACTGAAAATAGTGAGGTTTCCTCTGTTTCCTTTTGCTCACAGAATGTTTGCCACCAATATTTGACATGGGGAACGACTTTGAGGAGCGCAAAAGTAATATTTTCTCTATTCAAAAATTTATGAACAGAAAAATACCCTTCTAGTAGATTCAACCACTTGTCTACAACATCTGCGTCTATCTAACCTTCAAATATAGGAATATTAAAGTTTATTTGTACCTTGAAGGGGGCGGTGCCTCCGTTCGAAGAAGATGCTTCGCCTGTTGGTAGTCGCCGAAGGATTTGCGCGAAACTATCCATCATCCCATTCCTCTATTGTGTGAGGGATTCCTCAATCAACAGTTTGAAAGGATCTCCTCTCCCATCATCTTTCTTTTCTCCTACCATGGGAGGTCGCTTGGGCGTGCGAAAGCTTCTTTCCTCAAGAGAAACAAGCTCGAGACCCAACTCTTTGTACTCCGACCTCATTAGGGACATGCATTAAGACGACACGGAGCAGACCGCTCTAATACCATTGATCCAGATTTTATGAGAAGAATGAAATGAATACAAATTATTAACAGGCACTTAACATAAAATAACATATATATAGTAAAACTAGTTTTCTATTCAATAACAAAATAAGCTGAAGCTATAAAATGCAGCGGAAACAATCTTGCTTGAATGGTGGCGGCTTATCTCTGAGAAGAGATGTGATGGCAGCGCGCATTCACCAAAAGAAAGTTACAGTGAGGCTCTGAAGGTCTTTTTACAATAAGCAAGAATGTCCAAAACCCTAGACATCCAAAAACCTAACCCTAGGAGATGAATCACCAAAAGTCATGTGGGCCCCGTTTGGGTAAGCTAGTACATCAATTTCCCGGGGTCGTAAATTTTGCATACGATCTCCGTTTTAGGCGTGTGATATCCCGTTGGAAAGGTATCACCGAGGAGATTTATTTTGGGGGCTCAATTGTGCCTTTGGCTATCATTGAGGATCTTGATACCGAAAAACCTTCATTTAGGCCCTCAAAATGGCCCCGAAAGTAAAAACTGCTAAAAATAGTAAATTGCCAAAAATGTCAGAAAACTATTTTGAGCCAGTTGGAAAAGGTGGGTGGCCACCGATATCCATATGGATCAGATAAGGTCTTGATAAAATTGAATTCATAGTGCAAATTGCTAAGCATTGATTTCAGATCAAGTGGTATAAAAGTAAGGTTGAATCTTGCAGGAATTTTGAATAAGACTGGGGAAAATATTGAAGAGAAGCAGACTCCAATAACTCGAGGATATCAATGAACAGATTTAGTAAGAAAATGTTGAACTACAAAGATTGGTGAAAATCTTTGAGGAAGACAGGGAAAGGTTGCAAATAATGGTGTTAGCAACAAAATAAAGGCCAACTGGAAGAATTCCTTCTATTATAAGATCGATTCTTATGAAGAATGATGGAATTCATCCATTCCATAGGAAATATGATGAGGAGGATTCCTATATATATATTTTAACCTTGCACAATATTTACTGCAAATGGATTTTCTATAAAATAACTTAAAAGATACAATGGAAAATACAAACATTACACAGATATTTTTCCCATGGAAACCCAAATCGGGAAAATGATAATATTCTATATTCATTCATCATGATACATTGTTTACAATATAATATACATATAGGAGCCACTGACATCCAAAACCCTAATCCAATGACCTAGATTAGTCAAGAACTCGAATTCCTTAACCGAAAATCGAAAACCATCGACAAAAATCCATGTGTCGAAAAACCACCTAAATATGTGACACATTTCCCAAGGAAGAATTTGTTTTCCCAGGGCACTTCCCCCAAACTCTCGCAAGGGGTGATTTTCCCCCTTTCACCCCCCCTCTAACCCCCATGTGGAAAAATAATATAACACATACCCAATAGTATAACTCGGTTAAGGAGTATTCATTAGGAGATGTCATCGATACATTTTCCTCGCCAGCAGGAAGTACTCAATATACTCCAAATTCTCCCATGGATGATCAAGAAGTGGAGTTTGGAAATCAAGATATTTCTGCATTTGAAAAACATACTAAAGGAATTGGTATGAAAATATTATTCAAGTTTAGATACATGAAAGGACACTTGGTCTTGGAAAGCATGGCCAAGGCATAGATGATCCTATTTAGGTACGATAATGACCACTCCATGAATGATTGGGATACATAGAAGAGTCTACTAATGACAAAAATCCAATGTGATGTAGGAGCATCTCTCCACGTCAACCAGCCAGCCAACCAGCCATGCCAGCGAATTCAAATCGCACGCAAAAAGAGAGGCGCAACCTCATCTAAATTTGAATTCAATGTAATTTAAATGCTTAGGATATTGAGCCAGGAAGCCATGCCTTTGTGCAGGCGTAGAGTAGATCGGCCTTTAATGTTTGGATGGCTGAGATCTAGATCTGATTCTGGACTAGACAACCCATTCAATGCAATTGAATAAGGTAGGTGAAATCTAGAGGGAAGCGCTCAAAGAGCCCCCTCAGGTAAAAGAGATAGAGAGATCTCATTTTGGTAGGATGAGAAGTTAGGAGGTAGAAGAGTAGAGCTAGAGAGAGCTCGAGAACACCTTGTAATTACAGGCATTTGCCATTTTAATATAAACAGAAGCAGTTTTTCCTACATGTATGCTGTGTTAAATGGGTGTCTGTGAGTGTTCATATATGTTGTAGATGTATGTCATGTTTATGCATTTGTAGGTTGTTTTTTATTTCAGTCTT
The DNA here is from genome assembly GCA_009831015.1 of Picea engelmannii. NCBI lineage: Eukaryota > Viridiplantae > Streptophyta > Pinopsida > Pinales > Pinaceae > Picea > Picea engelmannii. Next base: position 95,982 of record ML804408.1, read on the forward strand.
GAGAGGTTCTTTATGGTTCCACACCAAGAGGGTGTGACAGAGTGTTGCAGACTCTGAATACCAGTGCATTGAAGCACTTCTGAACTCTGCGGAATCAGAAAAAGACGTGCTGCAACACAAAAGCTGAAATCATCAACTCAGGGGGAAGACCTCAAGGTTTTTGAATACCTTGGAGGAAATGTTGTGGGGGAGAAGACATAGTTGCAGACAAAATATCTAAGTTTTGTAGAGCCCTGCTAGGTGGGGATTGAGCAGGTGCAAGGAGGGCATAGAGGAAGAACTCTGCTGTGAGTTCAGAAGAAATAGAATCACTAAGGATTCTGAGAGCTCTGTCAGGTGGGCATTGAGCAAGTGCATAGGTGCAAAAGAGGATAGAACTACCTAACGTTCTATGAGAAGATACTCTGCCATGTGGGCATTTGAGTTTGTGTGAAGATACGCACAGGAAGAGAAGAGAACTCTTTGAATTCTGGAGTTGGAGGAAGTATCCACTGAGGGATATTCACTGGGTTGCTGAGTACCCAGAAGCACTTAGCAAGAGGTTGCTGGAGTGAAGGACAACCAGGAGAGTGTCATATTTCTTCATCTGTGGGAGAAAGGAAGAAAGACAAAAGAAAATCCCTTAGGGGTCTGAGGTATTTAAAGAAGCTTAGAAGAGATAGCACCTGCGTTTGCATGAGAGGACTCTGCAAGGAGTGAAATAGTCAAAGAATCCCTTGGGAATTTGAGAGTAAAGGCTCAAGAGGAGTCAATGTTTTTATACGCGCAACAAAACTCAGAGTCGTGGAGTTCGCGGAGACAGAGAGCAAAGGCAGGGGCCTCTGAGACTTGGAAATTCTTCCAAGCATAGGAAGAAAGTGCACAAGCCCAGGAGGGAGAAACAACAGCCGTCAGATCGACAGAAGGAGAAACCTGGACCGTTGAATGTTTCACATCCAGAGAGCATCAAATGAAGCGCATGGGAAGAAACAATCTGCACCGTCGGATATGGAGAAAAGTACCGTCAGCCGACAGATTTGGTGAGAAGCGTACAGAGGAGGAGATCGTGGATCGTCGGATGTTCACACAAAATCCCATAAGTTGTTGGATTGGGAGAAGGTGCACAGAGTTTAGCCTCTGGAGGAGCGCACAAGAAGAACAGATCTGGGTCGTTAGATCTAGAACAAATTTCATGTTATCCATCAGATTGGATAGGAGCTACACGAAGTTTACCTGCGTGGAAAGGAGGCAGAAAATATCGATGAGGGTGTAGCCATCAAGATAGTAGTCATCGAGGTTTTGGGAGTCACGAGGACAAGAAAGTTGAGGCACTTCAAGTCTCGAAACACCGGGAAGATCTGGACCCTCCGTTGGTGGAGACATGTGGCAGAGATCGAGTGCCCATTGACACTTTGGTGCATCGGGATATTGGCATTCCCGTGGACAGGAGATCGGGGAAATCGATAGTGAAAACCCTGATACAATTAGAGCCATCCATCTATTGGGACAAGTGGAAATTATCGGGGGCATCGAAATTTTGGCCATCGGGACTCACACAGGTAAGCATTTTTTGGTTCGGCATTTGGCAAAGTCCGAGGCTTAATCTAGACCATCCGTCATTTGGGACGCCTATCAGAGATCTCAAGAGATTCAGAGATCAGAGTTTCATGAGTCTAGAGGACGAGACGTCTGGGACACTTGGAGTCGCGAAATCTCGAGAGTTATTCTGGACCGTCCATCCATTTGGGATGCATGTCAGAAATCCACAGAGAGTCAGGATATTCGGCATCGGGAAATTGGATTTCCTGAGGTCGAAGGAGTTGGGACAGCACAAGTCTCGAAACCCCGACAAGATCAGAGCCGTCCATTTGTGGGGACACGTGGCGAGATCGGGAGCCATCGACATATTGAAGGTTTGGAAGGAAAGACTTTTGGAGTACCAGAAGTCGCGAAAGCACGAGACTGGATTAGGACCATCTGCTTGTGGGGACACATGGCAAGGATCCAGGTCATCGGGGAAGGTCCCAACAGGAAGTCGTTGATCGGCGTTTGGGTCATCGGGATATCGGGGATCCTGGTGACAAGGTTTTCATGCAATTTGAAATCGGGAAGCTCGAAACCCCAATGAGTGGGATCCAGCTATCAGCACATCAGAGAAGGAGGAAAATGCCATCGTCAAGGGTCAGCTGTCAGCAAACTGGAGAGTTGGGATTCGAGGAATCAAGAATCCCGTGGGCATATGCATTTTAGCATTGGAAACCCTGAAACCCCGTCAAGGGATAATACTGAGGTCACGGGGATAGTGGTCATATTTGGCCAGGAGCGTAGCTAGGAGGGCTAACGCGTAGGGAGCCCATCGGGATTCGAGGAATTGTGAGTCTTGAGGATGTTTGCATTTTGGCATTGAAAAGTCTGAAACCCCAATGGGGGGACAAGGCTGTGGTCTTGTGAGTTAAGGGTCACGTGGACCAGGGCTTAGCCTGGAGGCTAACGGGGATTGGAGAGCATCGGGAAAGTGAAACCCAAAACCCCGATAGGAGGATATAAGGCTGCAGTGTTATGGAGAGTGGTCACATGGACTAGAGGGCATAGCTAGGAGGAGCTAAGGCTGGGCAGAGAGATCATCGATGATTGGGAATTCTAGAGTGTTGGAACTCTTGACATCAGGAGGGACGAAACCCTAAAGCCCGATATTCAGATTCCTGTGGGGAATTTGTTCACGGTCCGGTGCAGAGGCCAAGTCAGGGAAAGAGAAGACCTATGGGTCATATTTTCATAGTGATTCATGAGGGAATCCAAGGAGCTTCTTTGACTCAGTGAAAGTGGATTTTTGATCGATCCTGAGAGAGGGAGGTGCGTACAAAGACCCTGCGGGGTATGCGTGTGCGATATTCCTCACTGCGTCAAGTGGTATCAGAGCAGGAACTCTGTTTGTATATTTCAAGCAGAGGAGAGAAGGTCGAAGAAAACAGAGCGCTGGAGACTCTGTAAGGATTTGTTTGCAGGGAGGCAATAGTTTGGAAGACAGTCAGGGAGACTGTAGGAGGATGAAGCTGGTAGAACTCTTAATGCGGAGTGATAGCAACAGATTTTCCAGGAAGGCAAATAGGGGCAACAACATGGCTACTGAAGGTCATAGGTATGCTGGGAGGAAAGAGGTATGGAGCCAAGAAGATATAGATGAAGAGCTGACTAATATAAAGAATGAAATAGAAAAGCTTTCATTGAAGATGCAGCAAAAATCCAAGATGAGATGGGTGTATGAATGGCCCATGAAGGAAGCCAAAAGAAAAATGGCCAGTCAAGGAGTTGATGGTCAGAAGACAGCGGAGGCTGTTAACAGACCGGTTGAGATATGTCAACCAAATATTGTGGAAGTTCTCGGTGAGGAGAATGAATTGGGATCATTTGAAGATCTCAATAACTGCCACGAGGGAAGAGAAGAAATTCTAGATTCCTAGGTGGGCAACGGGTTGATATCGCTGCGGGGTCTCAAGGGCTGTCAGGAGGACAGCCAGGGAATTTCACATTGCCAGCTCGATAATGATATGAGGTCACTGCGGAATCTCGAAGACTTCTAGGAGGGCAACGAAAGCATCTCTGATGGACAGGAGGGAAAAGATGAACATTCGAGGTTGTCTGCAAGTCTCATGGACTCGGAGGTGAGTTCAATTAAGCAAGGAGTGCTGATGAATATGGGATCGGTTGATCTCATAGTATTCCAGGAGAGTAGCAGAAGCACCCCATATTTCCAGGTGGGCAGGGATGAGCAGGTAATTTTTGATCAGCGTGAGGAGCTGACAGAACAGATGGGATTGTCTGAGAGTCTCATAAACTCAGAGATGAATTTAGATCAGCTGGAGCAACTGATAAAAGAGGACAATCTGAGGAGCCTTATGATGATTGGGGGAATTGGAGTATTCCTACCATTTTCCCAGGAGGAGGTAGAAATTTGTGTTGCAGGTGCAGCAACAGCAGAAGAACATTCACAGCTAATGATGACTGTCAGGGAAGAAGAAGGATTGGAGCAGAATTTGGAAGCTACCCAAGCAGATGAAGGAGATGAGCATTATGAGGAATGACTCATTACTCCTAGCCAAGAATCTGAAAGAGCTGTAGCATTGGAGCTGACAACAAAAGAAGCAAAAAAGGAAGATGAGCATTCTGAGGAATGGCTGATTACTCCCAGCCAAGAAGCTAAAAGAGTTGTAGCATTGGAGCTGACAGCAAAAGAAGCAGAAAAGGAAGATGAGCATTCTGAGGAATGGCTCAACATTTTCAGCTAAGACACTGAAAAGACTACAACATGGGAGTTTGTAGCAGAAAAAGAAGGGGCAGACAACATTTGTTTTGCTGATTTGTGGGAATAGATAGAAGACCTGAAAGAGAGGGTGAAGGTGTAGGGCATGCACATCCAACAGGTGAAGTTGGAAACTGATGAAGGAGGCATGGGAGATCATGGTGATCTTCTCATGTGCCGAAAATTTTTGCAGCTGAGGAGACTGCATGAACAGATCCAGCCACTGGAGCAGCTGGACGAAGTCATCAAAGATATCATGGAGTTGATGATCCGATCAACAGACACTACCAGCAAGGAAAGGCTAAGCAGAAGAGAAGCAACGGAAGTAGTGCAGAAGCAGCCGCAACAGCAAAATGGAGCAGATGGGAAGCTCCAGACGTTTTTTTGGGATCCAGGAGGATTTCCTACAGCTGAGAGGGGAAGATCATGAGAAGGAGCTCATTATTTTGCAGCTGAGGATGATGCAGGATCATCTCTCCACGTCAGCCAGCCAACCAACCAGCCACGCCAGCAAATTCAAATCGCAATATAAAAGAGAGGTGCAACCTCATCTAAATTTGAATTAAATGCAATTTAAATGCTTAGGCTATTGAGCCAAGAAGCCATGCCTTCGTGCAGGCATAGAGTAGATCAGCCTTTAATTTTTGGATGGATGAGATCTAGATCCGATTATGGACTAGACAACCCATTCAATGCAATTGAATAGGGTAGGTGAAATCTGGAGGGAAGCGCTCAAAGAGCCCCCTCAATTAAAAGAGATAGAGAGATCTCATTTTGGTAGGATTAGAAGTTAGGAGGTAGAAGAGTAGAGCCAAAGAGAGCTCGAGAACACCTTGTAATTACTGTCATTTGCCATTTTAATATAAACATAAGCAATTTTTCCTGCATGTATGCTGTGTTAAATGGGTGTCTGTGAGTGTTCATATATGTTGTAAATGTCTGTCATGTTTATCCATTTGCAAGTTGTTTTTGATTTCAGGCTTGAGAGGTTCTTTGTGGTTCCACACCAGGAGGGTGTGACACAGTGTTGAGGACTTTGAATACCAGTGCATTGAAGCACTTCTAAACTCTTTGGAGTCAGACAAAGACGTGTTGCGACACATAAGTTGAAATCATCAACTCAGGGGGAAGACCTCAAGGTTTCTGAATACCTTGGAGGCAAGGCTATGGGGGAGAAGACATAGTTGCAAATAGAATCTGTGAGGAGTTCTGTAGAGCTCTTCCAGGTGGGCATTGAGCAGGTGCAAGGAGGGCACAGAGGAAGAACTCTGTTGTGAGTTCAGAAGAAATAGAATCACTAAGGATTCTGAGAGCTCTACCAGGTGGGCATTGAGAAATTTCATAGGTGCAAAAGAGGATAGAACTACTAAACGTTCTGTGAGAAGATACTCTGCTAGGTGGGAATTTGAGTCTATGTGCAGATAGGCGTAGGAAGAGAAGATAAATCTTTGAATTCTGGAGCTGGAGGAAGTATCCACTGAGGGATCTTCACTGGGTTGTTGAATACTCAGAAGCACTCAGCAAGAGGTTTCTAGAGTGAAGGAAAGCCAGGAGGGCATCATATTTCTCCATCTGTGGGAGAAAGGAAGAAAGACAAAAGAAAATCCCCTAGGGGTCAGAGGTATTTGCAGAAGCTCAGAAGAGATAGCACCTACGTGTGCATGAGAGGACTCTGCAAGGAGTGCAGTATTCAAAGAATCCCTTGGGGATTCAAGAGTAAAGGCTCAGGAGGAGTCAGCGTTTTTATACGTGCAACGAAACTTAGAGTCATGGAGTTCACGGAGACAGAGCGCAAAGGTTGAGGCCTTTGATAATTGGAAATTATTCCAAGCATAGGAAGAAAGTGTGTGATCCCAGGAGGGAGAAACAACATCCGTCAGATTGACAGAAGGAGAAACATGGACCGTTGAATATTTCACGTCCAGAGAGCATCAAAGGAAACGCATGGGAAGAAACGATATGGACCTTTGGATCTGGAGAAAAATCCCATCAGTCGATAGATTTGATGAGAAGCGCATAGAGGAGGAGATCGTGGACCGTCAGATGTTCACACAAAATCTCGTAAGTCGTTGGATCGGGAAAAGGCATGCAGAGTTTAGCCTCTGGAGGAGCGAACAAGAAGAACGGATCTGGGCCGTTAGATCTGGAGAAAATTTCCCGTCAGCCGACAAATTGGATAGGATCTACACAAAGTTTATCTGCGTGGACAAGAGGCGGAAAATCCCGATGAGGGCATAGCCATCGGTATAGCAGTCATCGGGAAATCAGGAGTCACGAGGAAAAGAAAGTCGAGGCACTTCAGGTCTCGAAACGCGGGGAAGATCTGGACCATCCGCTGGTGGAGACACGTGGCGGAGATCGAGCGCCCGTTGGCACTTTGGCGCATCGGGATATCGACATTCCTATGGACAGGAGATCGGAGAAATCCATAGTGAAAACCCTGATACAATCAGAGCCATCCATCTGTTGGGACAGGTGGAAATTATCAGGGGCATCGACATTTTGGCCATCGAGACTCACACAGGTAAGCGTTTTTTGGTTCGTCATTTGGCGAAGTCCGAGGCTTAATCTGGACCATCCATCATTTGGGACGTGTGTCGGAGATCTAAATAGAGTCGAAGATCAAAGTTTCACGAGTCCAGAGGATGAGACGTCCGGGACACTTGGAGTCGCGAAATCCCGAGAGTTATTCTGGACTGTCCATCCATTTGGGATGCGTGTCAGAAATCTGCAGAGAGTCGGGATATTCGGCATCGGGAAATTGGAGTTCCTGAGGTTGAAGGATTTGGGACATCACAAGTCTCGAAACCCCGACGAGATCAGAGCCGTCCATTTGTGGGGACACGTGGCGAGATCGAGAGCCATCGACATATCGAAGGTTTGGAAGGCAAGACTTCCGGAGTACCAGAAGTCGCGAAAGAGAGAGACTGGATCAGGACCGTCCACTTGTGGGGACGTGTGGTAGGGATCCAGGTCATTGGGGAAGGTCCTGACAGGAAGACGTTGATTGGTGTTTGGGTCATCGGGATATCGAGGATCCTGGTGACAAGGTGTTCATGAAATTTGAAATCGTGAAGCACAAAACCCCGATGAGTGGGAGCCACCTGTCAGCACATTAGAGAAGGAGGACAATGCCATCATGAGGGCTCAGCTATCAGCAAACCGGAGAGTCGCGATTCGAGGAACTAGGAATCCCATGGGCATATGAATTTTTGCATTGGAAACCTTGAAACCCCGACGAGGGATAAGACTGAGGTCACAGGGATAGTGGTCATATTTGGCCAAGAGCCTAGCCAGGAGGGATAATGCATAGGGAGCGTGTCGGGATTTGAGGAATCGCGAGTCCTAAGGATGTTTGCATTTTGGCATTGAAAAGTCTAAAACCCTGATGGGGGGACAAGGCTGTGGTCTTGCGATTTAAGGGTCACGTGGACCAGGGCTTAGCCTGGAGGCTAACGGGGATTGGAGAGCATTGGGAAATTGAAACCCAAAACCCCAATAGGAGGATATAAGGTTGCAGTCTTATGGAGAGTAGTCACATGGACTAGAGGGCATAGCCAGGAGGGGCTAAGGCCGGGCAGAGATCTCATCGGTGATTAGGAATTCGAGAGTGTTGGAACTCTTGACATCGGGAGGGACGAAACCCCGAAGCCCAATATTCAGATTCCTATGGAGAATTTGTTAATGGTTCGGTACAAAGGCCGAGTCAGGGAAAGAGAAGACCTGTGGGTCATATTTTCACAGTGATTCTTGAGGGAATCCAAGGAGCCTCTTCGGCTCAGTGAAAGGGGATTTTTGATCGATCCTGAGAGCGGGAGGTGCGTACAGATACCCTGCGGGGTATGCGTGTGAAATATTCCTCACTGTGTCACAATGGTATGTTGTACATATGTTCAAAATTTTGGACACAATGTTGACCATTTTTGGGAGTTTCCTTTAGAGTTGACACAAGTATGGTTTCGAACATGTTAAGGGAAGAAAGAAGTTGGATCCACTAGTGACGCGAGCAATGAGTCATGAAAGAAAGGTAAAAGGGTCAAAGGTATAAATATCCTTCACTCACCTTTAATGACGAACATGCTAGGGTCATGGAACTTATCAGAAGGACAATTGCATGCAAATTTTATGTCAGTCATAACCATTGTGTTCCAGTATGCTGGAAGAAAAAGGTATATGGAAGAAAGATCATGGCGACAAGGAGTATACCAAGACAAGATGATGAAACACTATAGGTCAAGAAGAATTTGTGTGTGAATTTATCACAACCAAGAAAAGAGTCAGAGAAATCCAATGGGGATTCAACTCAGTCAGAGTAAGGATTCAACAAATTCATCCGAGACCAAAATTATTGCTCACATTGTCAAAGGAATGAGAATTTTGATGATAGTTTTTGGAAGTTGCATCTAGAGTTGAGATGCTCAAAAACTCTCGAAGGGCTAGAGTAGAAGAAGGATGTTGCAGAAGAGAAGAAGAAAGATGTTGTCGAAGAGAAGAAAAATGATGTTTTCGAAGAGAAGAAGAAGGATGTTGCATAAGAGCAGAGGAATGATCACGAAAATCCATCGACAGGAGATGGGTCATCTTCTTGGAACTAGGAAGATTTTATGCCCCATATGTAAATATTTCATCGAGTTAGTGTCAGTCTACTTGATGTAATAAAAGTGACTTGATTTATGAAATCTCTTATTGGGTATCGTTATTGATTTGTTGAGTCTAGGCTATTTTTTTTTAGTCGATTGATGTAATGATGTAGGCAACTGATGTAAATACCCTTTTAGAGGACCAAAAGGTCTTAGTGGGGAGGTGTGATCCAAATGGATCGAGAAAGGCCATAAATTTGAAGTTCTTGGATGCAAACATAACAAAATCCATTTCGTAGGTCTCGTCGTGTCGATTCCACCAGTATATTTTTTTTGAAAATGGTCTCTATATGGAAATGTTATCGCGATATGAAGTTTAGGTCAAACTCACAAAAAGTGAAAGTCAAAGTCAACAATCCATATTCTTGACATTAGAAGGACAGGTGGCATATGATGTCAGCATGACATCATGATGATGTTAGCAGGACACATGGTAGCACCAGGACATGTCACGTCCTAGTCATTTTTCGCATTTTTAGGGGTTGATGTGGACTACTACAAATTTGACACATGGAACTATATGGACTTGACACTTGGAAATCTCTACATGATGTTGCACCACTGGTAGCGTGAAACATTGACAGTATGGAAGTGATGTGGCATCATCTGATTGTGACACATAGTAGGTATGATGGTGACATGGAAAGTATGGTGTTGATGTGGCAGTGCTGACTAGGAAGCTAATTATGTAGGTGACTAGACTGATGTGTCAGTAGTATGAAGCAATCATAGGGTGACACATGGCCCAATAACAAGGTGCCACATGGCACCCCAGATTTGGCCAAGGTTGATTGGGTAAAACATTTGTTCCACCTCTGTGGGAATCAAATCTGCAACCTCTCGGTTGGGAAATGGACTAATGACTATGGGATACCCACCAACGAGGCTATGTTTCTTGTTAAAACAAGTGGAGTATATTACTTTTTTTGTGGAATGGAGCACAAAGTTTGGGATAATCCCTGGTCGTTGTGGGCTACCCACTCAAGCATATGTGCTAAACCAGGGGCCAGGAAGAGGATAATGTTCTAGCTCTCGGCCACATGTCACTCCATGCCACCAAGGACACAAAAAATAAGGGGATAGCGCACATTTTTTCTCAATGTGAGTTTTTTTATCTAGATTTGGGACTTCCTTCCAGAGAAATTGGTGATTTGACAATTTATTGGAATTCGTTAGCGGGTGGTGTCCTTTATCTTTATGAGGGACCCTCAATGCGATATGTTTATTGAATAATTACCAATGGTCCCACAAACCTATCTGTTATGTTCCTGAACCTAATTCTTGCGTTCCTAGCACCTTTAGTGTACCTATTTATTGGCTACTGGCTTATGTCTTTCCCGACGGTCAAGAATGCATAACATGCAAGATTCCCTCCAGTTCTTATGTGAGTAATGGTCAACATATCACCTTTACTATATATATTTATTTATTAATCTTGTATAGACATGGTATCACTCGTACCTACCTTATAAATTGGGTTTTCTCATGATTTTATGATGATTTTATAGTTTTTTGGCCATACCTTGGTGGATATTCACCCAAATTGAGTCCCACCAGAGGTGGGTTGTTGGGATTTGGGACCTCTACCTCATGGATATATAAAACAAGCCATTGTTTAGTTTTAAGAAAGCAACAAGTATCTTGGAGCAAATTGAAGAAGAATTTGCAAAGGTCAAGTTGTCTTATGTAGTGAAGCCAGAAGAGTAGTTGAGCTTTGGAGGAAATGTTTGAGAGTTCTACTCCACCTTTTTCAGTGTCATCTATTGCGTTGGGTTGATGAGATAAATAAGAATAATATGAGTTGGTAAAATACCTAAATGATCTAATTTAGATGCATATTTTTAAGCATTTAATTTTAATAAAGAAGCCTCCCTCATTGAAGATAAAGGCCCGGAGACATAGGCAAATTTTCTGAAATCCGTTATCAACTTCTGGTGTTCAATCTATTGATGGTTTTATTCCTTGTTTTTTCATTGATTTATCTTCATTGTATACATTTTTACCACTTATATGTGCACATGCATTGTTAGAAAAGGTCATGATAAAATTGAAGTCATAGTGAAAATTGCTAAGCATCGATTTCAGATTAGTAAGTCATCTAGGTAAGGTTGTACAATGTGCCTAATATCATGAAAATCATAACACATAGCACATGAAAATGTCGCACCAACATTTTTAAGACAAAAATGGTGTTTACGGTATGGGAAGGTACCCCAAGGGAAAATAAAAGCAGTCTTATGTTGATCTACGGGTAAAATATTGATTTAATTATAGCCAGAGAATCCATCCATCAGAGAGAATATTTAACTCCCTTCAAAATTGTCAATGATCTGGTCAAAAAGTTTTGGATAATTATATTTGGGACGAGCCTTGTTAATATCCCTATAATAGACAAAAACGTTGATCATGGATTTTTTCTTCGTAACCGAAACAAGATTGGACACCCAATGAGTCAACACTACAGGGTACACAAATCTGGCTTTAAGAAGTTTTTCAACCTTGAGATTAATCATAACAGATTTTCCAGTGTCAATGGGGTGAAGTCTTTGTAGAACGGGTTTAGCTTCCAGGTAAGTCTTAATTTCATGTATAAAAATATCTAGATCAGTTCTTGGTATCTCTTCATAACTCCATGCAAACACGTGATAAAACTCATGGGAAATAACATTGTAAGTTTGGATCTCATGAGAAGACCATGAGGCACCGATATGAAGATTTTCCACTATTCCAGGCTTAATTGCAATATCTAGAGGGATGGTGGGTGAAATATTTCCCAAGTTTCCTTCGTAAAAAACATCTTGTATTGGTTCAAAAACTATGGGAATAATAATGATTGTAGATGGATTCGAAATCCATTGGTAACTCTCTATAGTCCTGGATTCCAGGAAGAGGATAGAATGATGATGCCCATCATCCCATGGGGTATATTCCATGGACATAACTATCATGATAATTTCTTTAGTGTGGAATACTACATGAAATAGATCAGGAGACGTATCTAAGAGAGAACAAGGAGAAGGAGTTGTCAATTGAATAAATTGATAGGCCAATTCCATCTCACTTAAAGGCATTTAGTCACCATAATGAAGATAGTCGTCAAATATTGGTAATATCCAAGGGCCATAAGACTCGGGGTTTCACCAAAAATGGTTGAAATAATGTTAATAGGGAGGAGGAGAATCGAGAGAAGGAATTGGGAAAGTACCCATTAACGATGAATGCTTTAAAAGAACCACACTAACATTCTCATAACCAAGAGGTGTTTTCTCTATGAATGGAACATTACTAGTGTGTGAATCAGAACTAAAGAAGGCAAGTTGATATATGGTAAAACATTTACCTTGGTGAGAGAAATGTATCACATGGAAAAGAGTAGAAACAACTACGCACATGGAATCAATCCAACTATGTCCAAGTAAAAGGTTGTAATCGAGAGGTGCATCAAACACCTCAATATCAACAATAATTGTTTTTCCTTGTAACACAATATATAAAAAAGGAACAACACCATAAGGATTAAACCTTGTAACATTAAAACATTTTAAAGTATTGTGTGACTCGATAAGGGCATGAGAGCCAATGGATTTACAACAAGTTATGAACATGACACAATTCGAAGCTCCTTCATCAACAATTGTTCTACAAATATTCTTGTTTTCCATAATGACTTGTATTTTAAATGCTAATTGATAAGGGAGCCTTGGAATATGATCTCCCAAGTCAAAGATTATAAAATTCGTATCAGTAGGATCGATTCCACCAATATCCTTTAACATTTCCTTCCATTGCATAGGAAAACTTTGAAGGACTTCGAGAGCCAACATCGTAGAAGGCTCTTGTTAAATATCTTCTACAATACTCTAGTTTTAAGGAGAACGTGAATTGGGGTTAAATGATAGCTTACAAATGACACCCTTGGGAGGCGGAAAAATAAATGTATCTAGACTCGGTCATTCGGGATGAAGAGAACCATTGTTAGTTAAAGTCTATGGAGGAGATTTAACTTATGGAGGTGGTGAATCATCAACTTTCTCTATAGAAGGAGAATAATATTTGGCTTGAGTATTGACTACAAATTCCTTCTTCTTGAAGTCACCAGTACACATAAGTAAATAAGATGTGGTAGAAGGAGAAGGTTGGTCATGAATAACCAATTGGGCCTACTATTGAGAAGGAAAATTTTGTGACAAAATGACAGGTGTAGGAGGCATCTTGGTCGCTTGCAAGAACTTAGTAACCTCAACACATCTTGGACAATCTTTCATATAATGGTCCTGACCACAGATAAAGAAAGGATAACAAGGTTTTCTCTTTTCTTCATCATCGACATGCTGAGTCTTGGGTTTATCGGATTGTTGATTATTATTTTTATCCTTTGTATTCTTACCCTTCCCTTTCTTTTTATTTTGATTTTTACTAGTAGGTGTAGACTGAACCGTATTAACCTCAGAGGTTTTACCAGGAGAAGGAGATAGAGGAGTAAAATTTTGTACATTAGTAGTATGAGATTTTGGATTGAAATGGATTTCTTGTTTAGACTGATTCTCATCATGAAAAGTGTCAATCACACCATCAACATCATGAGAAGCTACCAGAGGCGTTGGGGTTGGATTTGTAGACGGGAGAGGAGCATCGGGTATCAATTCATATAGGGTGCCTGTTTGTGAATAAACAAGATCCAAATATTCAGAAAAACTAATCTCCTTCTCTTCAGGGATGACCCCACCCATGGAAACATCATAGGATATAGGACCGATGCGTGATTTTGTAAACCACTCATACAATAATTTATCATGAAGGGAAAATTTGATTAATCGTCTTCTCCTCCTGCAATCATGAATATGATCGAAAATGTGAGTAGAAGAGGATTATTTAAATGAACTCAAAATATTGGTATTGTGTTAATAAGTCCATAGCTAAGGTGTTGAAATCATCAAAGAATCCTCGTGGAAACTCAATATACCATTTGGCTTCCGAGCCCGTAAGACTTCATTGGAAATTACATAATCGAATGGAGTCATCCATCAAGGATTTGGATGAACATCAAAAATGAAATGTCATGATGTGATTGTTTGGGCCTTCTCCCAATTGACCGTCAAACTTAAGAATGTATGATGGTAATTTGGCACGTATGATCGACCAATGAGGAGAATGTAAAACATGATCATTAAAAATCCCAGACAAATCCATTAAGTCCAAAGTAGCTATAAACAACAACTGTCTGTTCACTTGAGGAAACTGGTAATTTTGAGGAGGCATTCCCATAGGTATGCCAGTAGGACCATAAGTAGTCTGTAGATAGTTAGAGGGTCTTGTCAAATTCGGTTGTGGAGGATTTTGTGTCAAGAAGCCAACATGTGTGGGTTGATTTTGTATTATGCCTTGGAAAGGAGCATTATACTGAAAAGATTCACCACAGGTAGGACTTATAGAGAGTAGATATGGTTACCTGATATTATGGGGTATAAATGAGTTTCATTGAGGAGTTTTCCCCACAGACGGATTTTTATTTCTTTGCAAAGGAAAATTCCAAGGTTGAGTTTGTGATCCATGTATATACTGTCCATAAATTGGGTTATGACCCCCAACTTGCAGTTGTACCCCAACTTGAGGTTGACCTCCAACATGAATTTGAAATCCAAAAGTTGTAAAATGAATGGTGCCTCCAATTTGATTGGATATACTTGGGACAGGATGATTAGATACTTCAGGTGGTGGAGGAATGCTAGGCCCTCCAGATAGAACCTAGGTAGGTGTGGGACCAAAATCTCTAGCAACATTATGCCTAGGTGGAACAAAAATATTAGGTCCTCCGGATGGACCCTAGATAGGATTTGAAATAGAATTATTCAAAGCATTATACTCAAGTGGAAGTGAGGTATTTGATCTAAGAGGAAATGTTGTTCCAATGGGAGATTGATTTGTGACCATATTTCTGACAAAAACATGTGTAACTTGTGGAACCGAGGTAGAGCTAGTGAGCTGGAGAGGAAGGATTGTATGAGTACCAACCAACAACGGGTATGAACATGTAACAACATTACTTTTCGTGTGAGTAAAATTATCTAAAGGTACTGTATAATAAATATAATTAAAGGGTGTATGTGATGATGTAGGTTGATTTGGACTCATCCCTAGTTTGTCAAAAATATCATGTCCTGTTGAAGTCCTCCAAAAAGAATGGACGGGGACTGAGCTAAGATTAAAAGTTCCAGTAGTATGAACCGATGTTCTAAATGATTCACTCTCAAAAGGGTGAATCATCCACACCAGAATCTGAGTAAGGTCCAATAGGTATTTGAGTGTAGTCTTCACCAACAACGTCTCCTGAAGAGTTTATTTAGAGTAAAAGTTGATCTTGTATAACAATCAATAATGGATTTATAGGATGTCTTGATTATACCAATGGAGTATAACTTTCGATCTCAGAGGACATGTCATTATTGACTCTCCTTCAGGAGAAGGACCCTCTGGTAAATTAGGAAGAAAATAAGTGTATTCTTCTGGCTCTTTCATAGGTAGCCCTTGCATCCTACGTAAATGATGAGGGATGATGTTAGTCCAATCGAATAAAGAATTAAATAAATATATGTACAACAAGAGAAATAAACAACACTCCACTAATAAAATCTAGATTTCAGGCATGCAAACAAACTTTCTTATTTCGAAGTCACTAGTTGGTGATGAAATCCAACATCGCAAAATCAAGACAAGAAGGGGTTGGGATAAAGCAGGTGGAAAAATTATGTCCACGACATGCTTAACGAACTTACACCCTAATGCAATATCCCACACATAATCGTGGGTATACCCTCCGAGGAGCCTGAGTGAGTTTGGCTAATGTCGATTCCAGGTACCGTGAAGAATTTCCCCTTCATAGTCACCTCATGTAAAGTCTCTAAAGAGATAGGCCAATAAGGTTACCAATTATGAAAATGATGCCTAGAAAAATAGTCGACAGTCCGATCCACGTGCAAGGAAAGGGTATTTAAGTCAGGAATCACCTCAATAAAGTTTTCACATGATTTTATTCTCAAGTGACACCAGTAATATGCACAATTTCTACACCAAGACCAACACAGCAAGGTGAGTAACTCTATTGTGCCTAATGCGACCTCGTGTTTGACCCTTGTGTTAGAAGTTATTCCCACGACAAAATGTAGCAAGTGGATTTAACTCTCCCTATCACAAGATACTATTGTGTGTTTTGATTCTTTGGAGAGTGTGCCTCACCAACTATTCCAAAGTGGTATCCCTAGCTAATGTTGGTGTATAAAAGTTCTAGAAAATAAATTTTTTTACATAGATTTTAAAATTACATTGAATTTCAATGGTTGTTTCTTACTCAAAAAGGGAAACAGAGATGAAACTGATCAAGTATTTGACCTTGACCCAACAAAATGCAAAGAGAGATGAGATGCAATATTTTTGTTTGATGAACTCTAATTACATAAGGGAGAAGGTTTATTTTTCTAGAATACAACAAGTTACAAAACACAATATCTTCAATATTTGAATGATATTGATGCAAAACAATTAAATCTACTAAATTTTCCAATTTTCTCTTTTCCAAATATGTGAATGAAAAAGTTTCTTGTAAAGAATACTAATATAAAAAAATACTTCAACCCTTTCGTTTTCAAATAAAAAAAAAGATCTAGTTCAAAAAAGAAATAGTCGTCCAAAAAGATAAATGCACTCACAACACTATTTCCTGAACTAATCTTATAATCCAATAAAAAATTAAAAAGTAAGAAAAAATATTTGTGTAATGGAATAAAAAATCATTTTCCAATCAATCAACAATCTAAAACTCAAAACACCAATAAAAAATTATATAGAAAGCACCCAGGGATGAAGTCGTGAGATTATACCCTTTCAATAAGAAGTGAAATATAAAACTATGAAGCTTATGAAAAATACTCTCAACACTTCAGAATCAATCAAATTCATGCCAAAAGATGCAAATCAGGCTACAAATAATCATTCACCAAGACTAAAAATTCACCCAAGGATTAATGACAAATTTGGGCAAGGAGAAAAAAGTTGACTTTCACTCCAAAAATTTCTATAGGAATCGTCGCAGGATGCAGAAGAGCACAGTGTGACAATCAAGGATCATGGCAAGGAAAGGGAAAAATAGAATGCGATGTCGTCACTCTGGTTTTCACAAGTAGGGTGCGACGACGACTGAAAAAAAAGGAAAAATTGCAAAGAGGATAGAGTTTCTCAATGAAATTTTAGAACCAAGGAGTTAATATGGATCACCCAAAGATTCAAAGAATGAAATTTACCAAAAGCAAGGAGGCTAAAATAAAAAAAAGGAAGCAAAGACCGAAAGAGGACATTCCCTAGTGGAGTCACCAATTTTCTTATCAGACAAATTAGTAAGTGTGGACAGAAATTAATGTCCCTAACTTCAACAAGAAGCTAGAAAAAAACAAGGTAGAGTACAAGTTTCTCCTTAGATTTCATTGTAATATAAACTAGTTCAGAGAGGAACAAATGACATACCATTTAAATGATGTTTGATCCTCGCTAGTGTCATCCTTGCTCCATCTTTGGATTTGTGGGATGGTGAACTTATTAATAAGCACAAACGAACAAAGAGATATAACAATGATATATATATTCGAATGAAGTCTATGTATAATATCAAGGAGTTATACAATAAAAGTGGAAACATCTTTATAGGGAAGAAATATATTACTACATTATATTGAATGAAAGTGGATAATACAACCCATTCCTTGATGTTGCAAGGTCCCATAAAATGGCCCTTTGCTTCAACACACACACCTTTGCTCCAATGATTTTGCCAAAGAGCATTCAAAACCTGACTTGGAAAGCTAAAGCAAAGTTATAACAAGTACAATCTTCAACATAATTATTCATGCATAAGGAAGCCTATCCTTTCCCATGAGACATCCATATTTATATATGGTGAAAGAGGAATGGATGAGGATATTAGGATGATCCCACTAAATCAGAGAAGTGAGTAGGATCCAAACTGATCAAAGGCCACCTCATCTTATAGAATATTCCCTTCTAAAACTTTTGTGAATTTCACCTTTTTCTTTTGTTTGAGCATCGCCACAACCTATGACCAAGTAGCCTGAAGCGATGTCATAGTCCATATTTGGTGTAGAATGCGATGATCAAGCATCATCGCACCCCAAGCATTTAGCAGGGTGTGATTATCTCCTTTGATATGGTTTTTAAGAAAATAAAGATGATTCAGTTCTTCATGGAGAAAATATCATTTTAGTAACTTTAGGGAACATAGCAGTGAGTTATTCACATATCATCAGTTGATCACCGGGGTGACCAAAATAATGTGTAACAACCACCTCTCTTAAGGATGAAGGCTCCATAGTTTTTTTCTTCTCCATCTTTGATCAAATATTTTATTCTTGAATTGACACTTTTATATAGACATTGTTATCCTAGTTTTATCCTAAGGTTGGTTTACTTTGTAGGAGATGATTATATTCATTATTTGAAGATAATTTATCACAATAATGTGAGTGGTTTATGTCCTTTGTTCCTTTTGGAATGAGCTTTCACTTATAGAACAAAATCATAAAGATGTATTATTTGTTGCCATAATGAACATGATAAATTATTAAAATTATCTTCTCATAATTAACAACATTACCATATCTAAAAATTTGCTTCTATAGTATCACTTATCCAATTGATTCTTGTTGATAATAATATCAACACGTATCTAAGAATATGTATAGAGAGCCAACTAAGTCCACTCAATATATTCTTAATGTAGTTTTCAATGTATTGATGATATCTTAAAAAAACATTAAATAAATTAGATATATGTTATAGCAAGATTTGCCTCACCCCATGCAATTTTGCATAGAAGGCATTTTTCCATTTCCCCATGCAGAATTTTAAACCCTTTTATAAATCCTAGAGGTAAAATTATATATACACACCTTTCCTACTATACAACATGTGTATACGTAGCTTGCAACATTACAACCCACGTACATTGGGAAATGTGCCAAAATTGAAAAATGGTGTCAGTTTTCCATGTCACGACAAGAGATCAATGATCCTTGGCCTTCCATATACTAGAAACATTTTGAATCGGCTCTTCAGTTCCACTTGAACGCTATAAATGGGCCAATTCTGAGCTATGGAAAAGAGGAGAAGGAATTCATCTTTAAGAGAAAAGTTACTATGGAGGAATGATTCACTTCACATTGAGTCTGCATCCCATTATCCTTTAAGTCTGAACATAGTGTTCATCCCCCAGGCTCTTCCCTTATTGAGTGAGAAATCCATTGTATCTATTACATGAAATTGCCTTTGGTGGAGGATTGAAGGGTGTTGACGGGCGAAATTGACCGTCCGTCAACTGAGAGAGTGGAACCCATCCGGGGTTGTCTAATAACCCAAGCCGTTTGGAATGAACCACCCTGAGGGGTTTGGCGGCTCCGTTAGTCGATCTAAGGTCCTAAAAAACCAAAGAGAGAACTAATATAAACCAACTAATCTAAATAAAACTAAATAAAACAAACTAAACTAACTAACAATAAATAAAACTAACTAATAAACTAATCTAATTAAAACTAACTATAAAACAAACTAAACTAACTAACAATAAATAAAAGTAACTAATAAACTAATCTAATTAAAACTAACTATTAAACAAACTAACTAATCTACAATTTCTATATATACAAACTACTAACTAATACTATACTAACTCTAACTAATTGAAATATAACTTATTCACAAAATATACAATATTAACAATTTACAGATTTAATTAAAACCTGAAAAACTCAATGATATTCTTCCCTAAGACAGAGGAAGTTATTTTTTGATTTTTATAATTTTATGAACAAAAATAAAACAGAAAAATAACTAAACTAAATCACTAATCTAAACTACAAATACATCTAGTCAAATCAACGAAAATAATCACAAACTAACCTGGACGTATGCTCCATATTTTCTCTGTGTATGATGACTGTGCTAGCAGGTCGGAGGAAGGAAAATCGCATCGAATAATCTAGAAGCTTCTCGTAAACGATAGCTATCATGCTCTTTAATTTTGTTTACAGGACAAACAAGACATAAAAAATCATAACAATTATATGATTTATAAATCTTTGCAATTAGGTAATCCTGTTATGAAAAAATTTATACTTAATAATTCAATTGATGAAGAAGATAAATTTGTCATTCATAAACCGAATCAAGTAATTGCTATGTTTTTAAATACTGGAAGAAATCAGATATGGATCATTTAAATCATATCACTTTGCAAGAGACTAAGATAGCTAAAGTAGTCATTAATCAAATGCAAATTGATAAATATAAACATGAAACAAAAGATTGATATTATGAAAGCTAAAGCTGTAGCAGAACATCAATTTATGTCTCAGTCTCTATTAGATATCCATTATCCTGGTTATCCCACAAGCGAGGATGATCATTATTACAAAAAATAAGAAGTATTTAAAGACTTCCCACAGGGTAAAACATCCCTGTGGGAATTGTCAAAACAATTTACAAAAATCTCTGAATAATCTCCCCCAAATCCCTAATTTTTCCTATGACTAATAATTGAAAACCATATCTAAATTGTTGTAGCATGCCCAATTGGTTAATGAAATTCGTGGGTACCTGTAAATAGACAAATAATATAGAAGTTAAGATAATGTTTATTGATAAAATTGGTAGAAATCTAATTATGGCGATTCTGTAGCTGGCCTATTTTGGAAACATAATCGATTTTAATCAATCAAATGATAACAGGAATTTATGCTATCTATTAAACCATTCTTTTATTACTAATTCAAAACAGACAGGATCATTTTGACAATTGAAAATCAACAAAATCGTTTTTGAGTCAATCCAAATGATAACATAAATGCATATGGTGAATCAAACAATTTTTAATTACTAAAAAAAACCGTTTTTAAAAACAAACCAAATCATTTATGAATAGATACAATCAAAACAGAACTAATACTCTATTTAGCAAACCAATCCTTTGTACATGATTCAATAGTTTATATTCAAAACGAAATCTTTTATGTTAATTCAAAATAGAAAAACGAAATCATTTCTGGTAATTGGAAGAAAACATAATTGTTTTTAATCTATTAAAAAAAAACAGAGCTAATTCGGGGCAAACACAATCAGCTAATTCAAGCCAAATCATTAAAAATTAATGTTTAAATATATACCTGGGCATTAGGAAAATGATTTCATTTGGTCAAGATAATTTCGAGCTAACA
The DNA here is from genome assembly GCA_009831015.1 of Picea engelmannii. NCBI lineage: Eukaryota > Viridiplantae > Streptophyta > Pinopsida > Pinales > Pinaceae > Picea > Picea engelmannii. The sequence continues at coordinate 117,173 of ML804408.1, forward strand.
GTGGCAGTGGTTGCCTCTCCATTAAAAGATTAGAGCCTATTGTCTTGCAATTTTTTGACAGACTGCTTGATGAATCTTTGGATTGATCAAGGGTTTGATAGAGGGCAAGAGGCACAAGGCTGGACAAGGTAAATCGAGTGAGAGAGGTTCTGAGATCCAGGTCTGGAGAAGTCATAAGCATTCTGGCAAAGGCACACAGACCCAAAACGCATGTTCCAGCCACTGAAAATTGACCCGTAACACAAGATATATATCTCTGTAGTAACTCAATTTCGGAGGAAATCGCCCACTTTGAAGGTAAAGGGCATAAAAACGGTTCTGGGTTTTCAACGGTTTGATCTAATTCAAAACCGTTTGCCCAGAATCGCTCATGCAAAAACGTGACTCTGGGGGCAATTACGGGGCAGTCTCAAGCAGTCTTCTCTGGCAAAAATGAAACCAAAACCGATTCTAAACACCATGGGGGTTCAACTCTCCCTTCAGGAGCCAAGAGAGAACATACAGTGGACAGGCGTTTGGGTAGGGTTTGGACAAGGTAGGCACAGGACTGAATGCTTGTTGGTTTTCCCAAACAGAGGTAGCCCGAGATGCAAGGCAATTGTTAATGTCCATTCGTGTGAGGGTTTGACAAACGATGTAAAACTGTCATGCTATCATGGCGCCTTGGTAAATCAAATCACTCACATCACAATCCAATATTTTGAACCAATATCAAATAGATTATTCACATGAAATCCATAACATTCATAACCAAAAAAATTATGACCAAATATCTAATAACTATTTGCAAACCATAGTGTTCATAACCAACAGGTGTACCGCAATAATATGTGTATGATTTAAAACAAAATAACATTTTGAATATAGCACCAAATATTTGATCATAAGATTTATGCGTTGTATGAGACCATTGCGCCACAGGTCCAATCATAATGTTAACGCGTTCACATGAAACCATTTCACCAAGGCATTTGATCAAAAACAAAAGAACATCAAACCACCAATGTATCAAGGATCAATCACAATCACAAGAATACCATTGCATCAAAAACTCAATCACTCGAATATCCCCACAGTCTTGTAAACGAAGTCTCATTAACAAATAAGAATATCAAAATAATAATGATCTTAGAATCTTGTCAATTGTGTAACGATAAATAAATTGGAAAATACGATGAGCATATAAACAAGAGCGATCATAACAATCTAATGACGTTTTTAATATGACTTCGAAAACCAGTGTTTTGACGCTTGCAGTCGTGAAAACGAGAACCAAGGTATGTGTGCAACCGCATATAAAACAATGGTGTGGTTTTATTGGAAGGATTGCGATGAAATCAAAGTTTGCAAAACACTGGTGTAGGCAACTTATAAGGAAAGTATGAAAATGCGAATTGGCTGCCAACAATGACGAAACACTGGGAGAAGAAGTTATCTCTGCCAAAAGAACAAATTCAGATTGTGATAATGAGAAAATTTCTAACTCGAAAACAACAACCAAAAAATCGTATAAACATCATCATTAACCAAATATTCCAATAGTGTTTAAAGGATGAAAACTGATAATAGTCTTAAGATAAGCGAGCCACGATATTAAAGATAAAATCTCCAATACTATTGACAGATCTGTTGCTGCCAGCAGGCGTCCATAGCCTCGACAGGGTTGTCATTTAACCCACTTTGACATCCGTATCCTGCCAAGAAGTTTCATATCAGAATAAATGACATTTTAAGGTTAAGAGGTTTTCTTATTTGCAAATTTTCATATACCCGACATTACTTCACTGCCAGCGGGCCTGTTCAGTACCGCGATGAAGTTGACTTGGCGTCATGCATGCATTTACCCGCTGCCAACAGACCTGTTCAGTATCCCGACAGGTTTACAAGCACTTCCCACAACTCTATTAATGGTTTATTTTGTTTTTTTCAAAGATATATAGTTGAGCGGGGTGACGCTAAAAATCATGATATTTTAACATATTTTTTCAGACCTCATCAAATTTTTTTTAGAACTATCCTTTATTTAGATCCAGAGATGTTTTATTGATAAAAACAACTTTCTAAGATAGGGAGACATCCTCTGAGTCATTCCTTTACAGAATAGGGACAGCGTAAAAAAATAATAGATGATCATGACAAGCTTTACTCACAGATCGAAATCAATCAACTTCTTTCAAATGATAGACTTTTCCAACACATATGTAAATTCCAGAAGTATATAATTGATGTTTACACAATTTCTTAGCAGTTATTTCAGAGAAAGGATTTTTTGTTTTCCTTGTCTGAACAGTTCAAAAATTCAGGTATGTGTATTTCAACATCAAAAACTAATAAGCATAAGGGAGAAATCAAAACACACCAGGGAAGAAAAAAATTGGAAAGAAAAGAAATCCAAACAATGAAAACAAAAAACAAAATATGTACAAAAGGTGCATCTAAAAACCTCATGCAACAAATCCCTTGGGAAACTGAAAAGTAGAAAAATCCTATTTGATGGGAAAGCAGTTCTACTCATGGTACTTTGGGTCAGGGTTGATTCAAACTCATTTATCTCTTTACTTTCCATTTAAGATTTGCATGACGATACTGCGTTTTTGAAAATAAACGTTCAACTAGAAGTAAAGAGAAAAAAGATCGAGGGGACTTCCCTGACAACAGTCGTATTATGGTTCTCATGGTGCACCCACTTGCGTGCATGACTGCATTATTACAAAGAGAAATAGTGAGAAATAAAACTACAAGAAAACCTATTCCTAAATCTACCCTAACTATTAAATAAACCAGAATACTACGTGAAGTCATGTTCCCAATGTAGCCATCGGAGTAACTCTAATCCTGCAATGAAAACAAGATCAAGCATTACAAAAAAGAATGGTAATATATCAACAAATTCCAGAAACATATCACGCTTACCTTCATAATCAACATCTAGAAACAAAGTAAGCATGATCTTACCATTTCCTCGGATATTCTTGTTGTACGAATCCTCCAGCCATTGTGCATTCTTGTCATGATAAGGGTCATAATGGCATAGGCGAATGTAATTAGTTTTGAAAAATTTGTCAGGATGACGAGGAAATCGAGTAACTATCACCCGAGGCTGAAATGCCCCATCCTCCTTACAATTCTCTAAGTGTTCATTTATTTCTTCACATGGAGGATCTAAAAGAAACATGTCACACCTACTTCGAAAATACTTGGGTAAAAAGAAAGCAAGCTCAACTTTGTCTTTATTATGAAATTTTTTCATATATGACTATTCAAGCCATCCTAAGATCCTGTCACAAAAATGAGGATGCAAACCATGACTTTGATGAAATGAATATATCAATGGGAAACTTCTCATAGGAGGATTCGTGCAATCAATTGGATCGTTGGTTTGAATGTTTCCTTCGATGAGATTGATCATTTCAAAATGTGAAGCATAAACATTAAGATTCGAGCTAAGCAAAGAACAAATATGCAACTTAGAATGTTTGATCTCCATAAAATACAATTCATTGTCTTTTTCAACAATAAACTATGTAAAATCATCGCGCAACATGTCATTTTCCCATGTGAGTGATGGAAGTGAACAAGCGTCAAATCCAATTTTATCAATGTTGGGTTTGGAACTGACTTCACCAAAATTTAACATATCGAAAGGATATGATTTTGGTGGAAAAGAGTATGATGTTGTAGGTAAGATGTCAAGTCCACCAGAATCCAAGAATAGATCAGGATATAAAGAGTAAAAGGAATTAGAAATAAGCAGATGAAAAGAATCTCTTGAACTATGATAATCAACAATGGTATCCTCAAGACAATTCTCTTCACTTTCTTTAAGACTCTTACTCTGATTTGGTGACAAATTCCTCAACATAATATGATCATCTAGATTTGCCTTTTGTGTGATAGATAAGTCAAAATTTATGTGACAAGCATCTAGTCTTTCCTGTGAACAAAGTGCATGTTGAGGATGAAGGTTTAAGGTTTCTTCTTCTAGTTCTGTAACTTCTTCTCTAATCAGTTTCATAGGAGTACTAGAACATTCAATAAGATTTTCGTTGCTTAAGTGTTCTTCAGTGACTGATTTTAAATGTTGATTAGAGCACGAGTTACAAGATCGAGGTTATTCACCTTGAGCCAGAAACAAATAATCTTCCATACTAGTCTTAGACTGAAAATACAATGATTCAAAGGAAAAACCAATTTGGTTGTCAATAAGAGCCTGATCAATAGATTCTACCTTCCTGGCTTGTTCAACATTATCAGAAGAATTTTTCTCTTCTTGCGAAGAAGATTGTTCTTGCAGTTGAGTGATAGGATTTGCAATTGATTCTTCATTCATGATTGAACATGACTGGATAGAAGGGATGGAAGCATCATAGAAGAGATTTAATGCCAATGACATGTCATCGAGATTAAATTTACAGAGGATATGATAGACGTTTGTCAAAAAACCTTCTAAAGATGGATCACCATTGATTAGCGAAGTATGAAATTCTTCACATAATTGATCAAAATCATAAATTTCAAAAGCATCTAGAAACGCATCTACAAATTGAAACCAATAAAAAATGTGACATGCTGGAAAGGATTCAAACCAATGTTTGATCCGACCTCTAAAAGTAAAAGCGAAAAGTCTGTATAAAACTCTTAAATCTAAGATGTCATGTTTGATGCATTTGCACCAAAACTTGTTAAGGTGGTCTTTAGCAGATATATTTCCTTCACCATCAAAGGTGAGTTTGGACAAGCGAGAGACTGTCTCATTGGGAACATCGGGTAATGAGAAGTTGAAAGCATGTTCCAACACAGTTATTTGGAGAGCCATGGGGGAAATTGAATACATTTAAAAATAAAAGCTCCTACAAGGCCATCTTGTCAGTCGACCCTCCTTCTAGCGCCATTTGTTGACGGGCGAAATTGACCGTCCATCAACTGAGAGAGTGGAACCGGTCCGGGGTTGTCTAATAACCCAAGCCATTTGGAATGAACCACCCTGACGGGTTTAGCGGCTCCGTTAGACGATCTAAGGTCCTAAAAAACCAAAGAGAGAACTAATATAAACTAACTAATCTAAATAAAACTAAATTAAACAAATTAAACTAAATAACAATAAATAAAACTAACTAATAAACTAATGTAATTAAAACTAACTATTAAACAAACTAACTAATCTACTATTTCTATATATACAAACTACTAACTAATACTATACTAACTCTAACTAATTGAAATATAACTTATTCACAAAATATACAATATTGACAATTTACAGATTTAATTAAAACCTGAAAAACTCAATGATATTCTGCCCTAAGACAGAGGAAGTTATTTTTTGATTTTTATAATTTTATGAATAGAAATAAAACAGAAAAATAACTAAACTAAATCACTAATCTAAACTACAAATACATCTAGTCAAATCAACGAAAATAATCACAAACTAACCTGGAAGTATGCTCCATATTTTCCCTGTGTATGATGACTGTGCTAGCAGGTCGAAGGAAGGAAACTTGCACCGAATAATCCATAAGCTTCTCGTAAAAAATAGATGTGATGCTCTTTAAGTTTGTTTACAGGACAAACAAGACATAAAAAATCATAACAATTATATGATTTATAAATCTCTGCAATTAGGTAAGCCTGTTATGCAAAAAATTATACTTAATAATTCAATTGATGAAGAAGAGAAATCTGTCATTCATAAATTGAATTAAGTAATTGCTATGTTTTTAAATACTGGAAGAAATCATATATGGATCATTTAAATCATATCACCATGCAAGGGACTAAGATAGCTAAAGTAGTCATTAATCAAATGCAAATTGATAAACATAATTATGAAACAAAAGATTGATATTATGAAAGCTAAAGCTGTAGCAGAACATCAATTTTTGTCTCAGTCTTTATTAGATATCCATTATCCTGGTTCTCCCACAAGTGAGGATGATCATTATTACAAAAAATAAGAAGTATTTAAAGACTTCCCACAGGGTAAAACATCCTTGTGGGGATTGTCAAAACAATTTACAAAAATCTCTGAATAATCTCCCCCAAATCCCTAATTTTTCCTACGACTAATAATTGAAAACCATATCTAAACTGTTGTAGCATGCCCAATTGGTTAATGAAATTCGTGGGTACCTGTAAATAGACAAAAACTACAGAAGTTAAGATAATGTTTATTGATAAAATTGGCAGAAATCTAATTCTAGCGATTCTGTAGCTGGCCTATTTTGGAAACAAAATCAATTTTAATCAATCAAATGATAACAGGAATGTATGCTATCTATTAAACCATTCTTTTATTACTAATTCAAAATAGACATGATCATTTTGACAATTGAAAATCAACAAAAACGTTTTTGAGTCAATCCAAATGATAACAAAAATGCATATGGCAAATCAAACAATTTTTAATTACTAAAACAAAATCATTTTTAAAAACAAACCAAATTGTTTATGAATCAATACAATCAAAACAGAACTAGTACTCGATTTAGCAAACCAATCATTTGTACATGATTCAATAGTTTATATTCAAAACAAAATCTTTTATGTTAATTCAAAATAGAAAAACGAAATCATTTCTGGTAATTGGAAGCAAACATAATTGTTTTTAATCTATTAAAAACAAACAGAGCTAATTCATGGAAAACACAATAAGCTAATTCAGACCAAATCATTAAAAATCAATGTTGAAATATATACCTGGGCAGTAGGAAAACGATTCGATTTGGTCAAGATAATTTCGAGCTAACAGTGGAAGTGGTTGCCTTTCCATTAAAAGAACATAACCTATTGTATTTCAATTTGTTGACAGACTGCTTGATGAATCTTTGGATTGATCAAGGGTTTGATAGAGGGAAAGAGGCAGAAGGTTGGACAAGGTAAATCGAGTGAGAGAGGTTCTGAGATCCAGGTCTGGAGAAGTCATAAGCATTCTAGCAAATGCACACAGACCCAAAACGCATGTTCCAGCCACTGAAAATTGACCTCTAAAACGAGAGCTATATCTCTGTAGTAACTCACTTTCTGAGGAAACCGTCTACAATGAAGGTAAAGGGGCTAAAAACAGTTTTGGGTTTTCAACGGTTTGATCTAATTCAAAACCATTTGTCCAGAATCGTTCACGCAAAAATGTGACTCTGGGGGCAATTACAGGGCAGTCTCAAGCAGTCTTCTCTGGCAAAAATGAAACCAAAACCGACTCTGAACAGCATGGGGGTTCAATTCGCCCTTAAGGAGCAAGGAGAGAACATACAGTGGATAGGGGTTTGGGTAGGGTTTGGACAAGGTAGGCACAGGACTGAATGCTTGCTGGTTTTCCCAAACAGAGGTAGCCCGAGATGTAAGGCAAGTGTTAATGTCCATTCGTGTGAGGGTTTGAAAAACTATGAAAAACTATCGTGCTATCATGGCACGTTGGTAAATCAAATCACTCACATCACAATCCAATATTTTGACCCAATATCAAATATATTATTCACATGAAAGCCATAACATTCATAACCAAAAGAATTATGACCAAATATCTAATTACTATTTGCAAACCATAGTGTTCATAACCAACAATTGATCTGCAATAATATGTGTATGATTTAAAAAAAAATAACATTTTGAATATAGCACCAAATCTTTGATCATAAGATTTATGCGTTGTATGAGACCATTGTGCCATAGGTCCAATCATAATGTTAATGCGTTCACATGAAACCATTTCACCAAGGCATTTGATCAAAAACAAAAGAACATCAAACCACCAATGTATCAAGGATTCAATCACAATCACAAGAATACCATTGCATCACAAACTCAATCACTCGAATATCCCCACAGTCTTGTAAACGAAGTCTCATTAACAAATAAAAATATCAAAAGAATAATGATCTTAGAATCTTGTCAATTATGTAACGATAAATAAATTGGAAAATACGATGAGCATATAAATAAGAGGGATCATAACAATCTAATGACGTTTTTAATATGACTTCGAAAAACAGTGTTTTCATGCTTGCAGTCGTGAAAACGAGAACCAAGGTAAGTGTGCAAACGCATATAAAAGAATGGTGTGGTTTTATTGGAAGGATTGCGACGAAATCAAAGTTTGCAAAACACTGGTGTAGGTAGCTTATAAGGACAGTATGAAAATGTGAATTGGCTTCCAACAAAGGGGTGGAGGCCCAACTGGAAGGAACTTAGTTTCTCGGTTCCGAACCGTGTTGAAATGAAAGTCTATAACTTATTCACTTTTGTGGATTATATCTTAATATAAATACTATTTTCTCGTCCAACTGATATCTTGAAAATATTTGAATTATTATTCCATGAGTGTATTTGTTATGAAAGTTAATGGATTATTCTATTGAATGTAATAAAATCATATGTTACCAACATATTCTTGCATTGCTTGGTTGTTGAGGGCTAGTTGCAACTGTATTTCTTTGGATCAAGTGCTCAACGATGGACTTCATTGAACATTGGTAAAAGTTAGGGATTTCATATTGTCTTGTTATCATATTTGTTTATATAGCATCCTTGATAATAGAGTTGATTTCTACAGTCATTTTTGTTTATTGTGGTTTTCCCCTAGCCATAGAGATATTTTCCTCGTAATAGAATTGGCGACCGTACCAGGGATTGAATCTTCTTTTTTCGGGGTTTGAAGTGTTTTTCTCCTTAGATTTCTCTCATTCATATTGTGTTTCTTTTCATGTCATTGCTTGAAAGCCTATGTTAAGTTTGGGTATGAGTTTTTCATCCTTCTCCTTAGCCTAGCTATGTTCTTGACATATATGCAAGTCTTTAATTGACAATTGTGTATATATATGTACTATCCTTCTGCAAGGTACATACATATGCACTTTTCCCTTGAAAAATCATGTACATCAAACTCTTTTACTTGATTGTTGGGTTTGGTGGTTGTTGGGTAGGTTTTGATTATTATTGAGTCTTCTTGGGTCTCTGTAGTGACTGTTAAGTGTCTGTGGGATGATAGGAAACCTATCTTTGGTTCAATTTTTGGGCGGTGCCTTTCTCTTCATCTTTTCATTTTTATTTTCCTTGTACAATGGGCTTGGTGTTTTTCTCCTTGGTATCCTAATTGAGTTTTATCTTTCTATACACAATAGAGTATTTATATATCAAGTTGTTGTTCAGTCCACGCATTTTCATTTTTCTTATATTGAAAGTACAAAAATATTAGGGATTTTTCATTGATTGGCATTTTGATCTTTTGAGTCTTTTTCATTTCTTTTCATGCATGTAAAGAAAGATTTCATTTTTATTCAAAATTTCAAAATTGAATTTTTAAGAAGAATATCATTCATTGGAAATTGAAGTTAGGACTTTTCATTGTTTTCATATTCATTTACTTTACTTTCAGAGTCATAACATCACTAGTTTCACTAATGAACCTTTTTGAGTAATCATGGCCATTAAAATTAATGCTATAATTTAAAATTGATTAGTAACAATTTTAGTTTCTAGGGTGAATAAACTAGCTTAGGATTTAGTGCCTTGGAATAGGATTTTGTGAGTAAAATTCTCCAAGGATATTAAATAAACATATGTGTCTAACTAAGGGAGTGGATAAATCCATTGTATAATTGGTAATATCAGGAGGCTCCTCTTACACCAGAGTTAATCACGAGCTCATGCAAGGTCAGTTGAAGGGATATCCCACCGATACCTTCTTAGCATCAATGATACTTATGGGGATATATTGGTATTTGGGGATATTTCTAGTGCCATTACCTCCATGAAAGGCGGTTCTTTCAAGGTTTCAATATTTTCTACACTTCCCATACGGTGGACCTGACTTACAGATGCTCACCTGTGCATAATTTATACTGTGGTTTCTTAGTTGCTTGACTTAGGTGCGACTTAGATTACTTGGAGGGGTTATTTTGTAGGTACCCTGGGTCAGATAAGGGATGGAAAACACACAAACTTTATGGAGAATTACCTCTCCAGGGGGATCTGATCAACTGGTTGTTAAGCCCACGAGGGCCCTTATAACTTGTTTTTTTTCCTCCAATATTTAGCAGCGGAGTCTCAAGCCCTTCTTGGGTGAGGCATACCTACTTTACAGAGGGAGGTCCCTTTCAACCAATTTATCTTGTTTGTGTGTATATTGGTGATCTAGGTGGATATCGGTGGACACCCACCTCTTCCAACTGGCTCAAAACAATTTTCTAACAATTTTGGCAATTTACTATTTTTAGCAGTTTTAACTTCCAGGGCCATTTTGAGGCCCTAAATGAAGGATTTTTGGGATAAAGATTCTCAATGACATCTTAAGGAATTATTTATCCCCCAAAATGAATCTCATCGATGATACCTTTCCAACAGTCTATCATACGCCTAAAACAGAGATCGTATGAAAACGTTACGACCCAAAGAAGTTGATGTACTAATTTACCCAAACGGGGCCCACATGAATTTTGGCGTTTCATCTCCTAGGGTTAGGTTTTTTTATGTATAGGGTTTTGGGCAATCTTTTTTATTGTAAAAAGGCCTTTAGAGCTTCATTTTAATGATGTTCTTGTGAATGAGCAGATTCGTCACATCTCTTCTCAGAGATAAGCCACCACCATTCCAACATGGTTGTTTCTGCTGCATTTTACAGTTTCAGCTTATTTCCTTATTGAATAGAAAACTAGTTTTATAGTATCTCTGTTATTTTGCGTTAAGGACGTATTAATAATATGTAGTCATTTCGTTCTTCTCATAAAATTTGTATCAATGGTATCAGAGCGGTCTACTCCTTGTTGTCTTAATGCATGTCCCCAATGAGGTTGGAGTACAAACAATTGGGTCTCGAGCTTGTTTTTCTTGAAGACAAAAGCTCTCTCACACCCAAGCAACCTCTTATGGTAGGAGAAAATAAATATGAAGGGACATGAGATCCTTTCAAACTTTTGATTGAGCAAGCCCTCATGTAACAAAGGAACAAGATGATGGATAGTTTCACGCAAATCCTTCGAAGACTACCAACACGTGATGCATCTTCTTTGAGTGAAGGCACCACCCCCTTCAATGTACAAATAAAGTTCGATATTCCTATATTTGAAGGTTAGGTAGATGCAGATGTTGTAGACAAGTGGTTGAATCTAATAGAAGGGTATTTTTCTATCCATAACTTTTCGAATAGAGAAAATATTACTTTTGTGCTCCTCAAAGTCATTCCCCACATCAAATATTAGTGGGAAACTTTCTGTGACAAAAAGGAAACAGAGTAACCCTCACTCTTTATAGACACGACCACCTGGGATTCCTTCAGGGATTCTATTAAGGAACAATACTACCCTGTCAGAAGTTATGACGACTTGTATACCAAATGGACCACACTACGGTAAGAAAGAGACCAAGTAGTGCCATATTTCACAAATATCTTTCATACCTTGTGCACCAAGATGGGTATCAAATATTTGGAGTGACATCTGGTGCTCAAGTATTTCGGTTCTCTACATATATACATCTAGAAAAAAATGGAATTTTCGGAAAACTCATCCTTGGATGTGACCTACTGATATACCATCAAAATTGAGCAGAATCTCAAACCAAAGACGCGGAAATTTAGGCCTCGGAACCCCTTAAAACAAAATCCAGGAAAGGGAGGCCCCAACCCACATAACAAAGGATAGAGAAAATATGCACAATATCAAGACAACGAGTCCAAGCCGCAAGAAAAGAAGGACACCAGAAACACAAAGAAAGATACCGAGAAGTGGTGTGACTTCCATAAGAGCCCTTGGCATAACACTATTGATTGTTGTTCAAAGCAGTCGTTGCTGGCCAAAGTGAAAGCCTCTGAATCAGATGCAGTTTTAGACACTGAAATAGAATCATAAAGGGGAAGACAGATCATTGATATAGAACCCAGTGCCACTGTTGCTGCCACCAAGCTCCAATCTAGTAATCCAGACGAGCTAGAAGAAGGAGAACGCCTCTTCCATTCAATGATGTGGGTAAAATGCACCTCGCTGCACTTCCTCATGGATAGCGATAGCCAGAATAACCTCATCTCAGCTAAGGTTTTCAAGTAACTGGCCCTACCAACAAAACCACACCCACAACCCTACATGATTGGATGGCTCCGCCAAGGAAGCGATCTCTGCGTCAGCCAACAATTCCAACTATCGTACCAAGGTATTATGTGATGTTACTCCTCTCGAAGTTTGTGATGTTATTTTGGGTCAAAATCATTGATGGAAATGTCATGTTGTATATGAGTCTAGGCCTCGTATTTTTATTATTACTTTGAACAGGAAATTGTATAGGATACCCGAGGCAGTCCCACCTAGTGTTATTTCCTTGATCTTTGCTAAGCAATGAAGGAAGGTTATCTCTCATATGGGGAAGTTTGTCTTCTTCGTGATTCACTCTTAGAATAAGAGAAAGATCACAACCATATCTAGGATCTTTGTAGCCAAGCTCTCCACACAACAGAAGCAAGTAGATAAGGTCATGGAAGAATAATAAGATATATTCTCCTCACCTACCGAGGTACCTATTCACTGTCAGGTCAAGCACCCCATCGAGCTGACCCCTGGTGTACCGCTTCCCGATGAGCCAGTCTATCATCACTCTCTCTCAGAGAATGAGGAGATCAAGCGATGAATCCAAGAAATACTCCATAAGGGGCGCATCCATCCCATATCATCACTTTGCAGGATCCCAATCACGCTCGTACAGAAAAAAGATGGAACCTAGTGACTCTACATTGATTACCAGGCTTTGAATAAAATCACAATCAGAAACTGGTACTTGATTCCCTGAATCGATGACCTCCTTGATCAACTTGTGGGGGCCAAATACTTTAGTAATATTGATCTAAAGTCTGGTTACCACCAGGTCCCGATAGAAAAGATAGATGTATGGAAAACTGCCTTCAAGTCAAAGGAAGGCATTTTTGAATGGTTGGTCATGCCCTTTGGTTTGACAAATTCTCCAAACACTTTCATGAGAATGATGGATGATATCCTGTGACCATTCACCAATAATTTTGTAGTGGTGTATATAGATGACATTCTCATTTACAAAAAGACTTGGGTCAAACATTTGAAACATATTCAATAGGTTATGCACACCGTGCGACAACAAAATCTATATGCCAACTTGGAAAAATGTTCCTTCGGCATGGACAAGGTCCATTACCTGGGATACATAATTGATCAGTGTGGCATACATATGGATCCATCCAATATCCAAGTCATCTGTGACTGGCCAACCCCAACCAAACTCACTGAGCTTTGGATCTTCTTGGGCCTTGCCAATTTCTATCACAGGTTTGGGTTGGGATTCTCCCATATTGCATGGGCCCTTAGCCAAATAACCAAGGGTGGTGGTAAGGAAAAATTTGTGTGGGGACGGTCCCAACAATAAGAGTTCGACGATTTGAAGTAACTCTTATGCTCAGCCCCATTAATTTCACTACCAGACCTGCAGAAGCCCTTTGGGATCAAGACAAATGCTTCAGACTATGTGGTGGGTGTTGTTCTCACTCAACGTGGCTACCCCATGGCCTATCATAGTGACACAATATCAAATTTTGTCCATAAGTACCCTAATTACAACAAATAAATGTACTCCATTGTGCAAGCCTTCCTCCAGTGGAGATATTATGTTCTTGGGAAGTAGACAATCATCCACACTGATCATAAGCCACTACAGTTCATGAAGACATAAGGAAAATTGCAGAATGATCGCCATCAAAAGTGGTCCACATACTTGCAACAATTCCACCTCAAAATCAAGTATAAAACAAGAAGAACCAATCGTGTTGCCAAACTAAAATATGGCCAAACCGAGGTCTCCAATCAAATGTTTGTGCATATCCTTCACATGTATAATTCAAAGAACCCTTTCACATGGGATGAGAGCCTTCCCTATGTCCAATATAGCTACAAATGAAGCCTGCATAACTCGACTGACCACCGCCCCTTTCAGGTGGGGTTGGGATTCCAGCCATTGGGTCCCATAGATGTTTCACTTCCTCTTGCGATCACCTTGACCAAATCATCTCCTTCTCCAACTAAATTTTTCAAAGACACCCAGTTCATTGAGAAGATCCATCACATCTTCCAATAGGTTCAGGATATCCTACATAAGTCCAATGACAAGTACAAGAAGCGCCATGATCAACACCGAGTTCCACATAAGTTTTAGGTGGGCGACAAAGTTTGGTTGCACTTGTAGAAAGAACACCTTACAACACCCCATCAGAAGCTTTGACCAATATGTTATGGCCCATAAACCATCACCAAGGCTACGGGGGATAATTATTTTGAGCTCAACATTCCTCCTTTCCTTGGCCTACACCTAGTGTTCAACGTGGATCTCCTTTTCCCTTATTTCCCACCATTATTGGACAGCTCAGACGTAGCAGAGAAACTGACAGCAACAGAGATCAAACCTGACTGCATACAAAAGGCATCCAATGATCATATTTTGTACACAAATATCAAGGGCACTCGACAAAAAATGATCCATATTTATCGAGTCGTTAAAGCAGGGCAGCTCCTGTACCAAGGCAAGTGGCTCATCCATGGCCAAATTCAGCAAAAAATTCCTCATTTGATGGGGGAACTCAACGCAATGGAGATAATTGATTCCTAAGGAGGGAGTATTGATATAGGTGGATATCATTGGCCACCCACCTCTTTCAATTGTCTCAAAATAGTTTTCTGACAATTTTGGCAATTTACTATTTTTAGTAGTTTTGACTTTTGGGGCCATTTTGAGGCCCTAAATGAAGGTTTTTCGAGATATAGATTCTCAATGATATTCGAAGGCATAATTGAGCCCCCAAAATGAATTTAATTGATTATACCTTTCCAATGGGCTATCATACACCTAAAACAGAGATCGCATGCAAAAGTTATGACACTGAGAAGTTGATGTACTAACTTACCCAAATGGGGCCCACGTGACTTTTGGTGCTTCATTTCCTAGGGTTAGGTTTTTGGATGTATTGGGTTTTTGGAATTCATGTTTATTGTAAAAATTCCTTTAGATCCTCATTGTAATCATGTTCTTATGAATGAGCGCAACTTTCACATCTCTTCTCAGAGATAAGTTGCCACCATTTCAACATGCTTGTTTCCGCTGCATTTTACAGTTTCAGCTTATTTCCTTATTGAATAGAAAACTAGTTTTACTACATCTTTGTTATTTTATGTTAAGAACCTATTAATAATCTATGTTCATTTAGTTCTACTCATAAAATCCAGATCAATTGGCCTTTTTTTTATTTTATTTTGGTGTGCTCTTTGATTATTAGTTGACCTTAGGATCTTCTATTGTGCCTGGATCTTTCATTATCATGGATAGTGGAGTTCCTTTAACTCCCTCATGTACCGCTACCTCCCTCATGGAGTTCACTGATTTCATGGGGATGAATCTATCCACTTTTCATTATGGTATTCATAATTATGGTACTCAGACAATGCCTTGGGTCTCTAATCATTTTCCTCATGGTATGCTAAACATGTCTTCGCACTTGCCATCCTCTATCTCACCTCCTTATGTGCATCTATGTTTTGGGTCTGGGGGAATGATGCCTCCTTATTTTCCCTCTATGTTTGGTGGGATTCATATCCCTCAAACAACTCTTACAGTAGGAGGTTGAAATATTCCTTCCTATGAATCCACTTTTCTAGGAGGAAGTGCTCAAATGGGTAGTAATTCTACTTATTTCACTCCATCCACACATCCTTCTTCCACTATGTTGGTTCCTACAAACACTTTTCCCATGGTATACCTTCATATTTCCTATGGTATTTCATCCTGGGGGATTTATTTTTATAGTATGGGAAACCCCCTTCATGAAGTTCCTTCATCTAGGGGCAACATATACCCTGACATGAGTAACCCTTTTCATGTAGCTTTCTCTTCGCAAGCGACTTCCTCGGTGTCGATTCCCTTACAACCCTTTATGAATGAGTATGGAGGAGGCCCTTACAACCCTTTATGAATGAACATGGAGGAGGATACTATCTAGTGGGACATGGCCATGGGTATACCACGACCCTTCCTGTCCTGCAATGTCTCAAAACTAGTATTTTCCTGGACCTTGGTCTCAATTGCCACAACCCACCACTGCCACAAGTCCAGTCACTGTAGTTCATAATGGAATTATATCACCAACCTCTTCTAGTCATGTTAGATATTGGTCAAAAACCTTTGCAAGTCATGTTGGGGATTCATCACTGACCTCTGCTAGTCATGTTGGGGAGTCATTAGCCACCTCTGCTAGTCATGTTGAAGATTTTATACCAGCCTTTGCCAGTCATGTTGAGAGAATTTCACCAGCCACTGAAAATCATGCTAGGGGAATTCATACGATTGAGAAACCTAGACGTGTCATACGTAACCCCAAATTCCTTTGCATAACTTGTGAAGGAAATCACATTACTTGTTTATGCCTTGTTACTTCTCCAATACCAAAAGCGTGGTTTTTTCCTATGGTCCCTCTGAGCTCAGATTCATCTTCAGTTTCCAAATATTCCCTAATTGATACAAATGGCACGCTGATGTAGTCTTTGGTTGACACCCCTTCTCTTTTAGAGTGTGATGCATCTCTTGACCTTGTTGTATTTCATAATGTTCAACCAACGGTTGTGTCGATCCAATCTTCAATCGAAACAACCTGTATTTTTGGGGGTGATGCATCTCTTGACCTTATCATCTTGCATCTTATTCAACCAATGGTTGAAGAAGTGGTCGCATCAATGCAATTTTCGATCGATCCTTCTCTTCTATTTCTAGTTATATACCTTCTATACAATGTCATTATCATTTCTAGTAGTGCACCTTCTCAACAAGAGATTCTTTTACTCTCCCCGAGTACTCTCCCTCCAAGCCTTGGAGAGGTTCCCCTTGATTGGGATGGTCTTGTGGGATATCCAATGCCTCCTCCTATGTCCTTTCACGTAAGAGACATTATCTGATATATCATGGAGAAGGCAACCTCCTCTAGTAGTTTATCATCCTTGACTTGCAGAGCTTTGGGTTTTCCCAAGATTGTGTTGGCCAGTCGCAAGATTTTGACCTTTCACAGAAGTCCAACACGAGAGCCTTGGCCTCCCCCATGACATGACCTCTAGAAAAATCTTAATGAGTCTGATTTAAGATCTTTTCGGACTCATCTAAAAAGAAAAAAGATTTTCGACTGAATTTTTACCTTTCACACTCCTTAAATTGTACTTGAAAGGTCATGATTCTTTGTTAAGCTCTTTTCTGACTCGTCTTCAAAAAGAGAAGAGATTTCCAAGTTAACTTGTCTCTTTCACACTCATAAATTGGATGTAAAAGGACATCTATTTCACAATAATGTCGGTGGTTTATGTCCATTGTTCTTTTTTGAATGAGCTTGCACTTATAGAAAAAAATCCTAAATATGTATTATTTGTTGGCATAATGAACATGAAAAATTATAAAAAATTATCTTCTCATTATTAAGAACATTAACATATCTAAAACTTTTCTTCTATAGTATCACTTATCCAATTGATTCTTGTTGATAATAATATAAACACATATATAAGAATATGTATAGAGATCCAACTAAATGCACTCAATATATTCTTAATGTAGTTTTGAATGTATTGATGATATCTTAAAAAACTGATAAATAAATTAGATATATGTTATAGCAAGATTTTCCTCACCCCATGCAATTTTGCATAGAAGGCCTTTCTCCAATTCCCCATGCATGATTTTGATTCCATTTAAAAATCCCAAAGATAAAAATACATTTTTTCCACATATATACACCTTTCCTACTATACATCATGCGTATATGCGAGTTGCATCACTACATCTCACGTACGTAGGGAAATGTGCCCAAAATTGAAAAATGGTGTTGGTTTTCCATGTCATGATAGGATATCAATTATCCTTGGCCTTCTATATACTGGAAATGTTCTAAATTGGCCCTTCATTTCCAATTGAAGGCTATAAATTGGCCAATTTTGAACTATGGAAAAGAGGAGAAAGAAATCAACTTCGAGAGAAAAGTTACTCTGCAGGAATTATTCACTTCACATTGAGTCTGCATCCCATTATCCTTTAAGTATGAACATAGTGTTCATCCCCCAAGATCTTCCCTTATTGAGTGAGAACTCCATTGTGTCTCTTACATGAGATTGTATTTGGTGGAGGATTGAAGTGGTGGAGGCCCAACTGGGAGGAACTTAGTTTCTCGGTTCTGAACCATGCCGACATAGAAGTCTGTAACTTATTCACTTCTACGGATTATATCTTGATAGAAATACTCTTTTCTTGTCCAATTGATATCTTGCAAATTTGTTGAATTATTATTCAATGGGTGTATTTGTTATGAATGTTGATGTATTATGATATTCAATGTGCTAACATCATATATTACCACCATATCCTTGTGTTACTTAGTTGTTCAGGACTAGTTGCAAGTGTAATGCTTTGGGTCGAGTGCTTGACGATGAACTTCATCGAACGTTTGGACAAGGTAGGCCTTTCATATTGTCTTTCTATCATATTTTTTTATATAGCATAATTGAGAATATAGTTGATTTCTGCAGTCATTTTTCGTCTGTTGTGGTTTTCCCCTAGCCATAAAGATATTTTCCTTTTAACAGAATTGGCGGTTGTACTACGGATTGGATCTTCTTTTTTCAAGGTTTGGTGTGTTTTTCTCCTTAGAGTTTTCTTGCTCATATTGTGTTTCTTTTCATATCATTGCTTGATAGCCTCTGTTCACTTTGGGTATGAGTCTTTCATCCTTCTCCTTAGCCTATATGTGTTTTTGACACATATACATGGGTCATTGCTTGACAATTGTGTATATATGCATATTTTCCTTTTGCAAGATGCATACATACGCACTTTTCCCTTGAAAAATCGCGTACATAAAACTCTTTTACTTGATTGCTGGGTTTGGTGGTTGTTGGGTAGTTTTTGATGATTGTCATGTCTTCTTGGGTCTCCGTAGTGACTGTTAAGTGTCTGTGGGATGACATGAAACATTTATTTGGTTGAATTTTTGGGCGATTCCTTTCTCATCATATTTTCATTTTGATTTTCCTTGTACATTGGGCTAGGTGCTTTTATCCTTGGTATCCTTCTTGAATTGTCTCTTTCTATAAATAGTAGAGTTTTTTTATATCAAGTTGTTATTCAGTCCAAGCATTTTCATTTTTATTATATTGAAAATACAAAAATATTAGAGATGTTTCATTGATTGGCATTTTGATCTTTTGAGTCTTTGTCATTTATCTTCGTGCATGTAAAGAAATATTGTATTTTTATTCAGAATTGCAAAATTGAATTGAAAATTGCAATTTTAAGAAGCATATCATTCATTGGAAATTGAAGTTGGGACTTTGCATTGTTTTCATATTCTTTTACTTTACTCTCTAAGTCATAACATCACCAGTTTCACAAATGCACCTTTTTGAGTAAGCATGACCATTAAAATTAACTCTATAATTTAAAATTGATTAATAACGATTTTATTTTCTAGGGTGCACAAACTAGCTTAGGAGTTAGTTCCTTGGAATAGGATTTTATGAGTAAAATCCTCCAAGGCTATTAAATAAACATATGTGTCTGACTAAGGGAGTGAAGAAATCCATTCTATAATCGATAATATCAGGAGGCTAGGTCGTGCAAGGTCGGTTAAAGGGATATCGTCCTGATACCTTCTTAGCGTCATAGATATTTCTAGGGATCTATTTGTTAATGTTTTATTCCATTATTATAGTTCTCTTCATTTCAATAGATAAGAGCAACATAAGAACAAGATCACTGAGAAATACACATTCACAAGAGACACAACATTTATCCTGGGAAACCCTCTAGGGGAAGAAAACCCAGCAAAAAATTCCTTATCATAAATTGCCAATACAATG
>ML804408.1:137185-166187 GCA_009831015.1 Picea engelmannii
CACATGTGAAGTGTCTTCACTGGTAGGGCCGACTTCTTACTCTGGGTGGGTAAAACCACCTTTATTATATTTCTGGGTCTCGATAATAATTGTTGGGGCTGACTTCTTATTCTGCCTATTACAATTTTCTGTTGACCAATCTGCAAAAGGGGATTTGTTCCTAATACAATTACCGGCATGATCAATTCACAATGGGTATTGATCCTATAAATAATATATCAATAATAATAAGAATACTCTTTGCAGTTACATTATTTCAACACTCCCCCTTAACAAGAAGGGTATTCTTCAACAGCATCAGGTAAGAGAGGTCTACATCATCAATGGCATCAGTAGGATAGTATCGTCAATATCATCTTGGAACATTGGTTGGCATATATATGAGTCATCGGAAGTTTTCTTCATCAGTAGCATCATCATTCTCAAAGGAATGCCATCATCATCTGGATCAATATGTATCAGTAAAAAATGATACCTCATCACAACACTAGGTTGGCACATCACAATACTACACTGGCTCAATGTCATAGTTGTTAAGCCGGTAGCTCAGTCTCAGTCACATCTTTCTTTATGTCTAACAACTAGGTCAGAAGAAAGGTATACATCATCTTGCTTTACATCTAAAAACTAGGTTAGAAGCAAGGAATCATCTTTCTTTACGTCTAACAACTAGGTCATAAGCAATGAACCATCTTGCTTTATGTCTAACAACTAGGTCAGAAACAAGGAACACATCATCATCTTGCTTTATGTCTAACAACGAGGTCAGAAGAAAGGAATCATCTTGCTTTACGTCTAACAAATAGGTCAGAAGCAAGGAACACATCATCATCTTGCTTTATGTCTAACAAAGAGGTCAGAAGCAAGGAATCATCTTGCTTTATGTCTAACAATGAGGTCAGAAGCAAGGAACACATCATCATATTGATTTATGTCTAACAACGATGTCAGAAGCAAGGAATCATCTTGCTTTACGTCTAACAATGAGGTCAGAAGCAAGGAATCACACATCATCTTGCTTTACGTCTAACAGCGAGGTCAGAAGCAAGCAATCATCTTGCTTTACATCTAACAGTGAGGTCAAAAGAAAGGAATCACACACTCCCCCTTTCAAGGAGAGTCCTTTCAAACTATACCAAGCTTATCTCAAAAGTGTTCAAACTTTACACGAGATAGAGGTTTGTTCAACACATCAGCCACCTGTTCATCCGTGTTGACATATAGGAGCTTCAAGGCTCCTCTCTATACCATGTCACGGATGTAATGATAGAGAATCTCTATGTGCTTCACCCTGTCATGGAATACCGGATTCTCTGTCATTTTTATGCAGCTCTGGTTGTCACATAGGATCATGGTTTCTTCCATTTCTAGGTCAAATAAACCGATCAACAACTTTCGAAGCCATATAGATTCGCAACTAGTAGAACATGCAGCAATGTACTCTGCTTCCACTATGCTGAGAGAAATACTGGATTGCTTCCTACTCTTCCACAAGATCATGGATGATCCCAAACTGAAACAACATCCAGAAGTAATTTTTCTGTCAGCAACGCTTCTTTCCCAATCTGCATCAGTGTATCCACTCAATGTGAATTTATGATCTCCATAATAGATGAGACCATAATCTATTGTACCTTTAAGGTACCTCATCACATGTTTTGTAGCCACTAGGTGAACACGTCTAGGTTCTACCAGAAACTGACTCAAGGTGTTCACTGCAAAACAAATGTCTATTCTGGTGTTCATCAAGTACATCAGTGATCCAATAATCTATCTTTACAGTGTGGCATCAATAAAATCTAACGATGTATCAACCAACAACTTCAACTTCACTTCCATGGGTGTATTCATGGGTTTGGATTCCATCATGTCAAATCTCTTCAGGATTTCGACTTTGTACTTCCCTTGGTTAAGGAAGATCCTTTCTGGACTCTGCCATACTTGAAGGCCTAAGAAGTAATGATTTAGGCCAAGGTATTTCATTTCAAATTATATGACAAGTCTCTTTTTACATTCAATGATGATCTTTTCTTCTCCAGTTAAGAATAAGTCATCCAGATATAGTAGTAAGATTACTGGTTCATTATCCATAATTTTGAATTAGAGATTTGAGTCTGCTTTACTATTGGTAAAGCCTAAGCTCGTAAGGAAGCTGTCTATATGGCCATACCAAGCTCTAGGGGCTTTCTTCAATCTGTATAAGGCTTTCTTCAATATATAGACATGAGACTTCCTATCTTCAACCTCAAGTCCTTGGGGTTGCTCTATATGCACTTCCTCTTCAATAACACCATTCAGGAAAGTTGTCTTCATGTCCATCTGGTGTAGCTTCCATTTCATCTTAGAGGAAAGATCTATGATGGTTCTAATTGAAGTGTATCTGGCTACAGGAGCGAATGTCTCTTCATAGTGAATTCCTTCTTTCTAAGAAAAGCCACGAGTGACAAATCTTGTTTTATATTTCTCAATACTCCCATTAGCAGCATGTTTTATTTTGAAGAGCCATTTTGATGATACCACATCCTTACTTTTTGGTCGGGGAACTATTTCCCATACATCATTCTTTATTATGGATTAGTATTCCTCTGTCATGGCATCTGCCCATTCCTTCTTTTGAATGGCTTCTTCAAAGTAGGTAGGCTCTTCATCTAGTAGATTACACATCAAAGCCATGTAACTGGAGAATGGCTTTGGTCTTTTTACCTGTCTGGAGCTTCCTTCTGGAACACCATACTTCTCTCCATCTTGAATAATCTCTCTTTCCAAAGAAGGCTTTATTTTATGGGAGAAGGTCATTTGAGGAGGTTCTTGAACTTCTGTTATATCTTGGTCTTCAGGAGTCTGCTCATAAGGGGAAGTTATGACTTCCCTTACTGGTTCTGCAGCTCTGGAAACTTCCCTCATGGGTTTTGTAATCCTGGGATTTACAGGTTCCTCTTCATATACTTCTTCAATTTGGCATCTTCTTGATTTCTTAAGTGATACTTCTTCATCAAAGGTCACATCTCTACTGATCTCTATGTGGCGGTGACAAGGTATGTAGATTCTGAATGCCTTGCAGACCTAACAGTATCCCACAAATATTCCCTTCTTTCTAGAGGGTTCCATCTTGTTTATTTTCTCTTTCAGTATATGAATAAACATAGGACATCCAAAAAAATTTAGATGGATTACCTCTGGCTTCTTTCCGGTGAACATTTCTTCCAGGGTATTGAACCCAAGTGCGCTATGGGATAATCGGTTCTGCACATAAACAACTACCATTGTTGCTTCTGCCCATAAGAACATAGGAAGATCTTGATCATGAATCATGGTCTTTACAACTTCCATAATTGTTCTGTTCTTCCTTTTAGCTACACCATTTTGTTGAGGATTATAGGGAGTAGTGAGTTCCCTCTTGATCTCAACATCTCTGCAGAAGTTCACAAACTCTTTTGAGGTATATTCTCCTCCATTATCTTACCTAAGTATCTTAATCTTTCTTTCAGAAAGATTCTCTATCAAGGCTTTGAATTCCTTGAATTTACTGAATACTTCATCTTTAGATTTCAAGAAATATATCCAAGTCTTGCGAGAATAGTCATCAATGAATGATACATAGTATACATACCCTCTAATGGAGGATGATGGCATTGGGCCACACACATCTGAGTGAATGAGTTCTAGTACTCCTTCAACTTTGTTGTACCTTTTTGGAAAATGGTTCTTGATATTCTTCCCTTGCGCACATCCATTGCATATGCCTTCTTGATTGAACTTCAGTTCTGGTAAACCTGTGACAACTTTTCATATGTATGGTAGCACCTTGTAGTTGATGTGGGCTAATATTCTATGCCAAAGTTCGCATGAGTTTTTGATGGCATGGGTCATGGTAGTTTCTGGGTGACCCTTCAGTTTATATAAGCCGTTTTCTTCATTTCCAATTGCTATTGCTTCATTTATGGTTTCTCGTTTATCCCACATAATAACTTCTCCATTTATGAAGGAAACTCTATAGCCTTTATTATCTAAAGTTGATATGGAAAGTAAGTTTTTCTTCAAGCCTAGTACATAGAGTACATCCTTCATCATTATTGAGTTTTCTGAATCTACATTGTAGTTTGATTCTCCCACTCCCTTGATGGGATATTGGTAATCATATCCAAGTGTCACTTTCTGAGAAAAATTATTTTCTCAAATACAAGAGAGAGTATGTTTCTTACCCATCATGTGTTTTGATGCACTGCTATCAATGAGCCATGTGTCCTCTCCAGGTGATACAGATCCTGAGAGGTCCGAGATCAAGACATGGTCCTTAATCATCTTCATAGGTGTTTCTTCATCTTGGACTATGTGGGCATGTTGCCTCTTGTGTTTCCTCTTGTGTTCTTCTCTTTTGTCTGGACAAGAATTCGCCTTGTGTCCCATCTTATCACAATGATAGCATTGTATGGATGAGAGATCTCTTCCCTTGCGTTGTCCTTTCTTATGAAAACTTCTTGGATGAGATTCTTTGTTGTTGAATTTGTTTGATGGTTGAGACTCTGTATGAGTTTCCATTTTGAAGTAGGGTCTATTACTTCCTCCTTTTGTATGAGTAGCTAGGTCTTGATCATCATCCCTTACTAGTAGTGCTTCATGATTAGCTACCCTTGTCTCTTCTTGGATGCATTCTTCCCATAGGCTCTCAAACTGTAGTTTCTCCTTTCTGGCACATATCGTCTGGATGAAAGCATCCCAAGGTCTTGTGAGACCATTCAGGGCCATCACTATGAATTCATCTTCATCTATGGTGTCTCCAATTACTTTTAACTGTTCTTTAATTTCTGAGATTAAGGAGAAATATTCTTGAATCATTTCTCCTTTCTACATCTTGGTATTTTTCAATTGAGATCTTAGGTTCATCTTTCAGTTGATGTTATTTCCTTCATATAGTTTGATTACAGAGTCAAACATCTCATTCAGAGTGTTCTTGGATGACACATACGGGATCGGGTGGTGTTTGATTGAATCTGCAATGATTCTCTGAGCCCTAATTGAGTCCTTCTGATACTTTTCTTTCTCTATGGAATCTTCAGGTTCTGGCACTTCTTCTTTGATGAATCTTCATAGGTGCATACATCTTGTACTTGAGGCTATGAAAAATGACCAAAAATGAAAATGCTTAAAATCAATTTTTGACCTTACCATGAGGTGCGCTTGGCTGAGGCGAGTAGCCTGGTGTACTTGGATCTAACAAAATCCAACTTTTACCCCTTCAAATCTAATTTGCGAATTTTTGGACTGGTGCTTTTGGTACTCTGGTACTTCTAGTACTTTTGGTGTTGGTTTTCTAGTACTTCTGGTACTTTTGTGAAACTAGGGTTTCACTTTCTAGGAGATATAGCCACTGAAAAGGTGCGCTCAAGGTGACAAAATGATCCTTGGGGGAGGGTGTAACTTTCTAGGTGGTTTTGGAGCTGAAAAGATTCACTTTTGAAAAACCCTAATTTGCAGGTACTGCAACAATGACGTTTTTCTCTTGCGAAATATGATTCCTTCAGGTTGGCTCTGATACCATGTTAATGTTTTATGCCATTATTATAGTTATTTTCATTTCAATAGATAAGAGAAACATAAGAACAACATCACTAAGAAATACACATTCACAAGAGACACAACATTTATCCTGGGGAACCCTCTAGGTGAAGAAAACCCAACAAAAACTTCCTTATCATAAATTTCCAATACAATGTCAAGAGATAACTCAAACCAATACAAGAAGTCCTCTCCAAAAGATGCACCACTCTTCTCCCTCTATCCAACTGGTAAGTCGCAGCTTGCCTCTCAAAAAATGAGCAACTGTGTTGTGTGTTAAAGTGAGGCACTAGCCTCTCTATATATACAAGTCTGCTAGGTGTGAAGTGTCTTCACTGGCAGGGATGACTTCTTACTTTGGGTGGGTAAACCCACATTTATTATATTTATTGGTATTAATAATAACTGATGGGGATGACTTCTTATTCTGCCTATTACAATTGTCTGTTGACCAATCTGCAAAAGGGGATTTGGTCCTAATACAATTACCGACATAATCAATCCATAATGGGGATTGATCCTATAAATAATATATTAGTAATAATAAGAGTACTCTTTGCAGTTACATTATTTCAACACTATTCATATTTTGGGATATTGATAGTGCCCTTACCTCCATGGGAGGCGATGATTTCAAGGCTTTAGGCTTTGATACCCTGCCCATATGGTAGACCTGAATTATGACTGCTTGCATGTGCATCGGTTATACCGTGGTTTCTTAGTTGTTTGACTTAGGTTGAACATAGATTACTTCCATGGGTTATTCTGTAGGTACCCTGGTTCAGATAAGGGACAGTCAAACAAAAACATTTATGGAGGATTACCTCTCTAGGGGGGATCTGACCGACTAGTTGTTAATCCTTCGAGGACCCTTTTAACTGATTGTTCTTCCTCCAATATTTAGAAGCAGAGTATTAGTGCCCTCTTAGGTGAGGCATACCTATTTTATAGAGGGAGGTCCCTCTCAACAACTTTATCATGTTTATGTTCATATTGGCCTTTTTCTTATTTAATTTTGGTGCACTCTTTGATTATTAGTTAACCTTAGGATCTTATATTGTGCCTTGATTTTTCATTATCATGGATAGTGGAGTTCCTTTGACTTCGTCATTTACCAGTACCTCTCCCATGACGTTCACTCATTTCATGGGGATGAATCTGTCTACTTTTCATAATGGTATGCATAATTATGGTACTCAATGAATGCGTTGGGTCTCTAATCATTTTTTCATGGTATGCCAGACATGTCTTCTCACTTTCCATCCTCTATCTCACCTCCTTATGTTAATCCAAGTTTTCTGTCCAGGGGAATAATGCCTCCTTATTCTCCCTCTCTATTTGGTGGGAGTCATTTCCCTCAAACAAATCTTACAGTAGGAGGCTGGAATCAACCTTCCTACGAATCCACTTTTCCAGGAGAAAGTGCTCAAATGGGCGGTAATTCTACTTATTGCACTCCATCCAGACATCCTTCTTCCACTATGTCGATTCCTACAAACTCTTTTCCCATGGAAGACCTTCGTATTTTCTATGGTGTTTCATCTAAGGCGAGCTAATTTTATAGTATGGGAAACCCCCTTCATGAAGTTCCTTTGTTTGGGGGAAAAATATATCCTCACATGAGTAACCCTTATCATGTCGCTTTCTCTTTACAAGTATCTTCCTCAATGTCAATTCCCTTACAACCCTTTATGAATGAGTATGGAGGAGGATACTATCTTGTTATCCATGTCCACGGTTTATACCAGGACCCTTCCTGGCCTACAATGTCTCAAAACTAGTCTTTCCCCAAACCTTGGTCTCAAATTCTGCAACCCACTGCTGCCACAAGTCCAGTGTCTGTAAGTCATACTGGCTTTATATCACCAACCTCTGGTAGTCATGTTGGATATTGTTCAACAACCTTTGCAAGTCATGTTGAATACCCGCAACCATTTGTTGCAAATCATGTTTGGGGCACAAGTCTAGTCATTGCTAGTAACACGACACATACATCACCAACCTCTGCTAGTCATGTTGGGGATTCATCACCAACCTCTGCTAGTCATGTTGGGGATTAATCACCAACCTCTGCTAGTCATGTTGGATATTTTCTACTAGCCTCTACCAATCATGCTGATATCATGTAACCAAAGACTGAAAGTCATGCCAAGGGAATTCATATGATCGAGAAACCTAGACGTGTCACACGTAAGCCCAAATTCCTTTGTCGAATTTGTGAAGGAAATCACCTTACTTGTTTAGGCCCTGTTATTGCTCTGATACAAGAAGCATGGTCCTTGCATGTGGGCCCTCCAAGTTCTAAGTCGTATTTAGTTTCCAAATCTTCCCTAGTTGATACATCCACCATGATGATGCAATCTTCGATTGACACCCCTCCTCTTTTAAAGTGTGATGCATCTCTTGACCTTGTTGTCTTGCATCTTGTTCAACCAACGGTCATGTTAATGTAATATTTGACCGACAACAACTCTATTTTTGGGGGTGATGTGTCTCTTGACCTTGTCATCTCACATCCTATTCAACCAATGGTTGAAGAAGTGTTCACGTTGATGCAATTTTCAGTCAATCCCGCTCTTCTAGATCTAGTTCTATACCTTCTATACTATGTCATTATCATTTCTAGTACTTCACCTTCTCAACAAGAGATATTTTTACTCTCCCTGAGTACTCTCCCTCCAAGTTTTAGAGAGGTTCCATTCAACTGGGATGGTCTTGTGGGGTATCCAATGCCTCCTCCTATGTCCTTTCAATTAAGAGAGGTTATCCTATATATCATGGAGAAGGTAACCTTTGCTATCACTTTATCATCCTCAACTTGGAGAGATTTTTATTTTCCCAAGCTTGTGTTAGATTTTCGTAAGATGTTGACCTTTCACAAAATTCCAACACGGGAGCCTTGGTCTCCCCCATGACATGCCACCTAAAAAACTCTCAACGAGTCTGATTTAATCTCTTTTCCGACTCATCTAAAAATAAAAAATATTGTCGAGTGAATTTATCCCTTTCACACTCGTTAAATTGGACTTGAAAGGTCGTGAGTCTTAGTTAATCTCTTTTCCAACTCATCTTCAAAAAGAAAAAATATTTTCGAGTGAACTTGTCTATTTCACACTCATAAATTGGATTTGAAAGGACATCTATTTGGTACAAGTTTATCCCTTTTTTAAACCAAGTAGAGTAAGATTATGAAAAAGGAAAATTTTTGGCATTAAGTTGTGATTGCATCTAATACTCTTGCTTTCAATATTAAGCCTATATCTAGTTCTTTCTTTTGCATTATAAATCATTTTGCTCAGCAGTTATGCATCCTCAACCAAGCATAGCCTTGTTTATATCTTTTGCAACTTCACACCCTATACCTAGGAGGGAATATTCCTCCAAGTGTCCATCTCCTGCAAGCACCTCCTTGCATTGAGCATAGGTATGTTCCATTGCTGGAACTAGTTTTTCTTATTTGCGACACTCGTTTCCTCCTCTGTATCATAACATTCATTTGACTATTAAAAAAAAAAACATCGGCGAGAAGGGAGTGTTATCCTATATTAGTAGCAGTCGTATCACCTTTGAACATGGCACAAAGTTATTGAGTCCACTTGTCATCATAATTTTGGGTTTAGCATGGCCTTAGGAAGTTGATCTCATTATAAAGAGTTTACTCCCCCAACTGGTTACTCTTCCAGCCCCTATGAAGAGTTTTATTGATGCATCCTGCATCTCATGGTTTCATCATTGAGTTTATGGTGCGAGAGTCTTCCATATGTATCATGCTCTTGTTCAAAGGATGTTTATCAACCTGTGCCAACCATTCCTCCGAACTCTTGAATTTGCATGTTGGCCATACCATAACTTTGTCTCATAATCACATGATGTTGTAGTCCTATTACGCACCCTAGTCCTACTTTCCTCGTTGGTAGGTAACATTGAACCCAGCAATCAACATTTCATCATTAGTCCTTGACTGGGTGGTTTCCCTTTTGTTCGACGGTAAGAAATCTATTCACACATTGGGATGCTTTCAGTGCCTTGGATGCCATTAGCCTTATTGGTTGTTTCCTCTCCTTTGTCAGCATTTTTCCTCATTGGATACTATTCAGAGGGTATTTTTCGTGTACCACTTAGACTTGGAACGCATGACAGATGCACAGGTTCATTGGTTCATGAACATGTTCTTCATCTGATTTCCTCCAAGTCATGAAGATCTTGCTTTGTATGTCATGCTGAATGATGAGAGATGTCTTAATTCTATCCTTTCAGCATGTTTCCTTCCATGAAATTCAGCTCATCTATTTTGGAAACGAGACCTAGAGTCCTATGAGTACCTTGAGGCTTGCAGTCATTAGTTGTAGGTTCTCTCACCATAAACAGTTGGGAATACATCAATGTCTCTTGATCGATGGATTCTTCAAGTGTTCGAACCTGACTCCTTTATTCACACTTGTAAGAATGTACCTGTTGCCTTGATACCTACTTTCATCATTGATAGGTTGTCTCACATTTGTTAACGATATACTTCAATGATTGGTAATCAAATGAAGTCTCATTTTTTTCGACCTCAACTCCTTTATTCACACGATATAGACCTGCACCTTTGGTCGATTGTGTAGAAGACTTGAATACATCAGTATGTGGTCACAACTTTCCTGAGTTATTTCTTCCTTTTCATTAGACCTATACTTATGTAACTTCAGTCATCATGGGAGATCATATTGTACTCGATTGTATACAAATATCTTCAAATTGATTTTGAGACTGGTTCTACTTGGCCAAGTTCGTGGCTATGACAAACTTTGGCATGTAACTGCATTTTTTTTTCCTATTCATGGCCACAGACAATTGTTTGGTATATTTCACATGGATCTGTAGTGTAATTCAAATTGGCAGCCATGTATGGAAAATTAGTACAGATTGTAATGAGAAACAAGTTCTTCCAACTGGTTCCCCATTACTCCACTTCTGGGTTTTTTATAATGTATTTCAGCCATCACATATACTCCTCTGACCTTACACATCTGAGGTATCTGTTATAGAAAGATTTGCCTCACCCCATGCAATTTTTCACAAAAGACCCTTTTCCATTTCTCCATGTACAATTTTAATCCCCCTTTACAAATCCCAGAGCTAAAAATACATTGTTTTCCACATATATTCACCCTGCCTACTATACAACATGCATATACGCAAGTTTCACCACTAGATCCCGTGTACATCGAGAAATGTGCCCAAAATTGAAAAATGGTGTCGACCTTCCATATACTGGAAATGTTCTGACTCGGCCCTTCAGTTCCACTTGAAGGCTATAAATGGGCCAATTTCGAGCTATGAAAAAGAGGAGAAATAATTCAACTTTAAGAGAAAAATTACTCTGGAGGAATTATTCACTTCACATTGAGTCTACATCCCTTTATCCTTTAAGTTTGAACACAATGTTCAACCCCCAATCAATTCCCTTATTGAGTGAGAACTCCATTGTCTCTCTTAGATGATATTTCCTTTGGTGGAGGATTGAAGTGGTGGAGGCCTTAGTTGCTCAGTTCTGAACCGTGCTAACACAAAAGTCTGTAACTTATTCACTTATGTTGATTATATCTTAATAGAAATACTCTTTCTCATCCAATTGATATCTTGAAAATATTTGAATTATTATTCCATGAGCGTATTTGTTATAAATGTTAATGGATTATGCTATTAAATGTGCTAACATCATATATTACCACCATATTCTTGCATTGCTTGGTTTTTTGAGGACTAGTCACAGGTGTATTGCTTTGGGTCGAGTGCTCGATGGTGGAATTCATTGAACATCTCGACAAGGTAGGTCTTTCATCTTGTCTTACTAGAATACTAGTTTATATAGCATACTTGATAATAGAGTTGATTTTTTTTTATCATTTCCATCTTTTGTTGTTTTCCCCTAACCATAGAAAGATTTTCCTGATAACAACATAGTTTTGGAAGGAAAAAAAAATAAACATTTTGGTAACACACACAGTATTAAGATCAAAATTTAGGAACCATGAGACAACAAAAAAGAAAGAATCTTCCCCCAAAAAAGAAACACATAAAAACTTTTTGATAATCCACATTGTTAAATTTTTCAACAACAAAGAAATATACTAAGG
Source organism: Picea engelmannii (assembly GCA_009831015.1). Taxonomy (NCBI): domain Eukaryota; kingdom Viridiplantae; phylum Streptophyta; class Pinopsida; order Pinales; family Pinaceae; genus Picea; species Picea engelmannii. Next base: position 148,864 of record ML804408.1, read on the forward strand.
ATAGATATTCGTATTAGTACTTCATCGAAAATAAATATATGCAATTATACAAGTTAGATGTACAACACAATCCATTTAATCAACAAATGACAAAAAAATATATATTAAGAATATATGTGTCTTAGTGTTTCATCCAAATTAAACATATCCAATTATACAAGTTAGATGTACACAAACAAAATCCATTTAATCAGCAAATGACCTAAAATGACTTATAGAATGAGCATGTGTCAATAATCTCTATCTTGGAAACCTCAAACATGGTCACCTCTTATGATTGTCCTTCCAAACATTGTCACCTCGTATGATTGTCCATTGTATACAAATTAAATAGAAAATAATTTAAGTGAATTGAATAAAAGATTTTGTTTTTAACCATATTTTTGAAAAATATAAGTTGTAAGGATGAAAATTTCTAAAACTTTTCCATATATCCAAACAATGAATTTTTGTTTATATTCTAATTTTACAATAGAGAGTGTTTATCCATTATTATTCTTTTTTAAACAACAATCTCAACTATTCTAACAAGATCCCCTACAAATTTGTACATTAGTTCAACCACGTAATTGTTAGAATTTTCTTATAAAAGTAAAGTTTCCCCCTAAAAATGTTTTCCCAACCCTATGAGGTGAAATCTTTCCCTATATAATTTAGGGTATAATTATTTTCATTAAACAACCTTCATTCAAATATTTCTTCAAACATTTGTAGCACATAAATTTGGTCAAAGACTTTTCACTTTTCATGTATCCTTGTGACCAGAGAAAAGATGGCACCTGGGAATGTCCTTAGAAGGATCAACAGTGAAGAGTCACAACAAATCCGGCTACAGTGAAGATAAAGGACTACAATGGAATAGATAACCCTACTTATATTCCAACTATCAAATTTCAACAATTTGCTGGCTTGCTGTTAAACCTTGTAGTTTGACGTAGGTTTAACATTGTTGGCCATGGCAGGGTTATAGGATTTCCATGCCTAGAAAATCCATCACTAATAGTAATTATCTATTATTTCTATTTCTACTTGTTGCATCACAGACAAATTCTACATGAGAAACCCTTCCATGCTTCGAGAATCCATGCCACGAATGATGTAGTAGGGATCAAAAACCCTCTACATTACAAACGTTCTTTCACACACAGCATAAAGTCAATTGCTATGATACCATATGGCATTTTACAATCCATTACAAATTTCTTAAATACCATATAAGATTTTACAATCCCTAAAAGAAATTCTTAAACAAAACACTTAATACCGAGTGTGCTACAAGCTCTAAACCAAACACTTAATACCGAGAATGCTACAAGCTCTACTACTTCATACATAAATACTTAGACACAATAACTTAGGGACGCAACAATTCAAACGCACATTCAAGGACCGAAAGACACAGCAATAAAAGCATATTCAAAGAACCGAAGACATAGCCATAAAAACATAGAAACCTGCAAACTGTGAGCGCAAAAAGTGTTCTGTTAGTTCTCATGAAACTTACAAATGTCCATGACTAGAGCCTCTGTGAACATCTTCTTCTCTACTAGGGTGCACAAACCCTTCAATTTCGTACAATCTGACGGTCTACGTTTCAATAGTTACACACCAATAGAATTAGTTAAAATTCCGGGCGATGGTCAATCTGACGGATGAAAACGATTTCTGGAGACCTCACGACTGAACTCGAATGTAATCTGTCGATTAGATCACCAGAAAAACAATTCAGATTCCCAAACCCCAAGCTGTCGGCCTACTCATGAGGCAAAAAGCGCAGTGGCCCTGCATCAATGAACCCATTCCCACATGCGTAATTGATTGAGTATAGAAGAATCTAACTGTATCTTTATCTAAAAAAAGACATTAAAGCATCGATACCAGAAATAATGCTTTTGTTACAAAACGAAATAACACTTTCTTTACAAGGAGAATAATAGCGAATCCCTTTAAATTTGTCGAGAGGGTGCATATCCAATCACATATTTCAAACATTTGTATTAATGTAAAAGAGCGTTGATACAAGTATTAAGTATTAAAGATCAAATATATTTATTAAAATATATATCTAAACATTAAATATAAGTCATCTAAAATTAATGGATATACGTTACATCCAAATGCGATGCAACAACATTTTGCGATGTTATAAATAAATAAATAAATCTTTTAAATACATCAAGAAATTACACAATTTTCTTCTTCCTTAAAACGGTGAGAGTCCGTTAATAATGATAATAATCATGGCCCAAGGTATATTTTTGTTTTCATCATGGTATTTATGTTGTACTACTGAATGTCTCGATTTCTCGTTGGGATTTTAGGAGGTTCTTTTTGCGCTCTGATACCATGACAAACCAATAAATCAAGCAGACAATAAACCAAGGAGGCTTTGTTTGTACTAATGAAATTGCAGAGTACAATTATATTAGCTGATAGTTTAAAATTATAAAAGGAAAATAAAACCACTCACAATTATGTTAGCTGATAATCCAGAAAACAAAACCACCAAATTCTAATAACTTGTAGAACTGGCCAGAACAACTAACAATCCACAATGTATTGAAGTTATAACACTGCCGTGCCGTGCCGTGCCGTGCCGACCATTAATATATTGACATTAGTAATAAGATCGGTCGCCTATTTAATGAGGGTGAAGGCCCGAACACCATATCATTCGATTCTTATGTATATCGAATTTATTTCTTTCCATCAATGTTAGGAAATAGTTTGATTAAATGAAATACCAACGTGCATGACATGGAAAGACATGGAAAATAGAAAAAAAAAAAATATGCATCACAGTGTAATGTATTCACGATATGAAACGGCACTCATATAACAAAAGATATTGTATATAGAAAATTGGTGTCTTATTATTCTCATATATTTACCATAACATATAGCAGTTAATATCAACAATGATCTTGTATATAGAAAATGGTCACGGCTATTAAATTTTCTTCAACCTTTTCCGCTTACTGGTTGATTCATCCTCGTTCTCTTCCCGCTTGCTATACGGCCGCGCAGTTCTACATGGGTGGGTCCTCAGGGTCCTCAACATCACTCTGAGCCGCCGCATCCTCCTCCTCATCTTTTATTTTGAAAAAAGCAGCACCCATTGGAGGTCCAAGTCGATTAGTATCTGCAAAAACTCTGGTACTGAAGTTCTCCCGCGAGTTGGGCACATAATTGGGGGCTTTGTTTGATTTAAACACTGTGAAAACTATCATGCGTGTATCCATGGATCTCGGACGTTCATACGCAAGCAGATCCTGCCGGAAGCCTAATGCTAATCTTGCAAAAAAAAGAAAGAAATATATCGATAATTAGGGTTAGCGTTGCCAGGCATGCACTTGATCGATGCACTTGATCGATTTCGGGTTCAAAGAATCAAAGAGAATCATGATACCTTCACCATTGGCGGTAGAGAAATATGTTGCCAGCCTGTAAAACGTAGGATTAATACTGTTATTAGGAAATTAATTAAAGGATTCCGGTATACATTATCGCAAATTTGATCAGAGTTCATATGATTATAACATACCAGTGCAAATACTCGCCGTTGGGAGAGTCAGGATCGGTCATAATCTGATCATAAATTTATGAAAATGGTAAAAATCGAATTTCAATTGACCAAATATCAATATATAAATAAATATCACGGAATAATTATGACAAAATAACAATTAAATTTACCAGTGTTGTTACTGTTTGCTTCACGAACGATTCCTCTAACTCGGGACGATCTGGATCGAAACTGTATTGAATACGATATGGTCTGTATCGCGCATCAGAAAGCGATAGTTCCTGACCTAAGCTGATTCGTTTATTGCCGTAGAATACATTCAGCTTTATATGAGAACTGAAATCGTCGACAACGCGTCCGATAACTCCTGCTTCCACCAGCTCCTGCTTTATGGCTTCCATTACTTGGACAACTTAATGCAACACAATCTGAACTGAAGAAGAGCGAAAGAGGCTTCTAAATCAGATGAAAACTCCCAACCGATACTTATGCTGTTGTGGTATAACGGAAAAGATGGAGAGAGAAACCGATACTTATGCTGTTGTGGTATAACGGAAAAGATGGAGAGAAGGAGCGTTTGCGATTTGGATAGTTCTTCAAGGATTTTCGAAAACCTTCAAGTTTATTCAGCTTTAAGGATATTAAATTTTTAACAATTTCTTTGATATCATCTTAAACTAGTTTAAGATCAAGTTTATTAAGCTTCAAATTTAGCTCAATAAACTTTCTTAAATTAAGACTAAGTCTCTTAACCTTCAAGTTTATTCAGCTTTAAGGATATTAAACTTTTAACAATTTCTTTGATATCATCTTAAACTAGTTTATTAAGCTTAAGTTTATTGAGCTTTTAAGGTATTGAACTTTTAACAATTTCTTTGAAAATAAAAGAAATCCTCATAGATATAATATTTTTCTAATAAATTTTAAATTAAGTTTCAGTTAAGCTTTTATTGATGTTTAAGGTATTAAACTTTTAACAATTTCTTCTATAACAAAAGAAATTCTCATACATATAATATTTTTCTAATAAATTTGAAATTAAGTTTCATTTAGGTTAGTATATTTTAATCTATTTTATTTATTTATATATGTTATTTATGATAATTAAGTTGTAAATTTATATTATATTATATTTAGTATATAAAATCTATTTTTTTATTAATAATCTATTTTTATTTTAAACTAAAATTTATTTAAAATTAAGAAGTATTAAATTTTTCGAGGTTTAAAATTCTTTTATAATATTAAATTTAAGAAAAAAAAATACTGTAAGGGATTTTATTTTTATTGATTCTTGATAAATTAGGATTTAAGATGATCATCGAAACTTACAATGAGAATGAATGTTTCCCCATTTTGGGTTTTTATTAAATAAGTCTTCTTATCCTTTCTACTAAAACAATATATTGGGGAACTTGTTAGTGGATTTCAATTGTTTTAGGATTGGTTGCTTTGTCTTCTTGAAGAAGTCATGTATCAAGTAAATTGTGGAGGATTCATTCTTGGTGATTAGGATGCAACTCCCCTATAAGTTCGCACTACTAGTATAACCATACAAACCTTATAGTAAAGGTTACTTTTATAGTATCCCTTTGATTATTGATCTTATATATATGCATCTCAATGGTAGTCCTTCACTAATTTGATCTTATATGTCATAGGTGACTTATAAGTAGTATTCCATGAGTGTAATTACGTGATCAAATCATGTATGCTATCTCTTTTTCATAGCATCACAGAACTCATATAGATTACTACTTAACTACATGTAATAAGGGAAAACATAGTCATATATTATCTCATTTTCATAGCATCATAGAACACATATAGATTACTACTTAAATAGATGTAATAAGGTCAAACATAGACTACAATAATGTCAACTTGATTAATGATGGTTAAGCTTAGCATAGTTTCAATATCATGGTCCTTCTCTAGTTTAGATTACTCATATTCCCTAATATTTTCAGCTTGTTACATATAATTACTACAAATTGGGAGATTATCTTTCTACATGCTTATACTTTACTCTATCACTAGTTTTACCATTATTATCATATATGTAGATTAGTTATTCTGAATAGTTAAGCATAAGTACCAAGCAGGTTCTAGTATCACCACAATTATGATCCTTATACCTCAACATACACTAGAGTCTTATATATATTATGCATATTCACTTGATCACTATTATTCATAAGCTTTGATACAAGTTAGTTATGTGAGGTATGTGTGTTACTTCTATATTAACTATATTATATCTTATCAATATTGTGCATACTATTCCCCTTGTCATGGATAAACTGTACCTTATTAACCACATTAAGTGTGCTATAATACAAATCCAACCTATGTTTCAATACGCCTACCATCATCTTCTCGATTCATGCCTCCAAAATCTACTCATGGATTTAACTCCCATAGTGATGGTTTAGGATTAGCCATGTGGTATACTCTCATCATAGCCTGTTGAAAGCAATGATCGACATGATTTTCCTCCACCAATGTTTGCAAGTAATCCACATTGTCTAATTAGTTGCATGGACTTTAGACCTATTCTTATTTTTTTCCACTCCATTGCAAAGGCACCCACTATGTTTGCATGCAGGTAATCCACATTGTCTAATTAGTTGCATGGACTTTAGACCTATTCTTATTTTTTCCCACTCCATTGCAAAGGCACCCACTATATTTTCATATTCCTTGGTTTATTAGTTGTTGGTCTTCAAAAATCTATGTCATCACCCTCTCCATTTGTTTGGGAACCCCTCCACCATATCACTAGTGCAACAACAATTTTCCATATCACATCAGCTCTTAAAAATGAACTAGTTCTTAACAGATGGAACTACCAACTCAACAATAGCATAGATTCATCACTAATTCAAAAGTGTCTACATTTCCACATCAACAGTACTATAATTACCATATCGTCATGCGAAAGAAAAATTGAGGAGTAGTATTATGCAACATCAACATTGCATACAATTAGAAGTATTATGCAACATCAACATTGCATACAATTAGAATTATCGTCAACAACCCGGTCATCATATAGAATTCTGCATGGATCGCCTCTTTGCCCTGTCATTAACAATAGGGGATTTTGAATTTAAATTTCAAGGTAATTTTGTAGGTAAAATAACTTTTCACTAGTTTTTCCATTTGCAATGTGTTTTTTTTTGTTTGATTTAGTTCTTCATTTGTTACACCAATATAGGTGGATTCTTAAAATTGTGTATTTAGTTTTTTCAAAATCTTCAATTTTCTCAAAAATTTCCATCTTTGTTTTGAGAAACTTCATCCACTCACATTTTGTCATAATAAATTTATTTTAAGATATATGTTATTTTAAGTCGATTAATTTCATACATTCCATTTCTAAAATCATATTTGAAAAAATTGAAATCTTATATGCCATAAATGATTTTACTAAAACTAGTTAATGTTATTATAAATGATTTTACATCATAAAAGTAAAATAAAAATAAAACTAGTTATGGTTACGTTCAAAATAGTTGGTTATATGAAAAGAGAAATTTATAACAATGTCTCAAGCTAATACATGAAAAATATTTAAATATATTCTAAAATCATATTTGAAAAAATTACAATCTTATATACCATAAATGGTTTTACGTCATAAAAATAAAATAAAAATAAAAGTAGTTAATCTTATTTAATTTAATGGTTACTTGCAAAATAATTAATTATATGAAAAGAGCGATTTATAACCATGTCTAAAGCTAATACATGAAATATTTAGATATCTCAAAAAAGAATTTATAACAATGCCTAATATCCTACAAGTATGCATGAAAATTGAATTTGTCACATGAATATAAGTTGTTCTTTCCAATTAAATAAAATTTTAGTAAATATGTTGCATTTATTTAAAAATTAAGATCGTCGTATATCTTTGTAATACAATATATTACAAATAAATAGAATTTATTTACAGATGTTTATTTAATTTTTTATAATAATAAAATTTATTAAAAATTTATTGGCAACCCATAAGGTTTTCCATTCTAACACAACCATAAAGAAACCTACGGTAAAAACCTAGACTTTTTGTAAAACCTACAGTTTTCAAAAAATGTATGTGTGCATGTGATTTATAATATTTCATATCTCACACATATAACTATATATATTATATAGACCATAAAGAAACCTACGGTAAAAACCTAGACTTTTTGTAAAACCTACGGTTTTAAAAAAATGTGTGTGTACATGTGATTTACAATATTTCATATCTCACACATATAACTATATATATTATATTGAGAATTTTTTTTTATATAAAAAAAAAAAATAGTGTTATCATATTTTAAATAATAATATGAAAATAAAAAACTATATTCTCCTTTTCTATAAGGAAAATACATACATTTCTCTTTTTCTTTTTACCTAATTTCTTTTCTTTTTTGTTTGAATCATGTATAGATGTCAAGAGAATTCTCTAGAAAAATCTATAGGTTTTTCTTAATGCAAATCTATTAAAAGTAAATTTTGTCTCTAACTCTTATTATGGTTATCAATTCTCCCCCGAGGTGTAAATCTTTTAGGCGATAGAGTGCACTCTTAAGGAATTCCTTGCGATCTCAGTATTTCAAACCTTGATCGCCTTGTGTACCACATGTGGGGAAATGTGGATATGCCTGAAGGTTTTAGTGGTAGTGGTGGGAATTAACCCAATGTCACGCGATTATGAACCCTAGTTATTGATTCTTATAGATAAAAAAAATGTTTATCATTTCTCTTCGGTTGTAGGTACTAAGGGTTTCTCACAAAAAAAATTACAATAATGGTTGATCATGTTTTGTAGGGATGCATTTATGAAAAAAATTAATGCTTCTCAAAGCCCCAACTATGGAGGATACAATTGTGTTATTTAAGGTAATGTCCATGATGTTGACGGATAAATAAGTTGTAACGAGGTGAGAATTAATGTAGTCACAAAAAAACATATGTGTTTTCCTACGAACACACACATGTTCCTACAAGCATGCATCTGTTCATGATGTGATAGGTTCGACAAGCCCTGAACTGCAAGCCACAATGCCACATAGGATTGTTGGCAAGAAAACATGCAAATTCCTAAGAAGATGTGTGTGTTCTTAGGAATACATGTATGATCTTGTTGGGCCTGATGAAAAGGGCCCACAACCAATTTTTTGTCCCATACGACCACCACACCACGTGTTTAAAAAATGATTGATTGAATTGAAGCGAGGGAATTCACAGAAAGAGTGTCCAAAGGATCCTAATGTCATCTCAAAGGAAATCCATGTATTTATTCTCGTTTAATTTGTTGTTTTTTTCATTTCCTAAACTATTAAATTTCTTGTATTTTATAAGTTTCTAAGTTAATTTTAAAATCAACTTAATTTATAAAAACTCCATTATTAAATTGTAGCATAGTAATTGAGCTAGATCCTACACACAACCAAAACCTGACACAACCATAGGAAGACACACAACACCCAAACCCACAACCAAAAAATGCAAAGACATAAATTGATGAAGGGTTTGTTGAAATCCCTACTCCAACATCAAGGTATGTTGTATTCTAGTGATTTCCTCACCAAAACCCAGATTAGTGGCTCACAAAACAAAAACACGTTGTTTGAATATTGAACTCAAAGAAATTGAGCGGAAGCAAAACTGGAAATGAAAATCTCAAACAAAATACACAAACATTTTTCCCATCAATTAAGCTTGTCATTCAAATAATATCAAATCTTACAAGGGCTCCCTTACTCAGAAAATGGCCCAAATATAGAAAGAGACAAAGTACATCAAAACCTAACTAGTTTATCTACTAGAAAACTTGGTGTACGTTCCTGTACGAAAAAACACGATTGTTGCGTTGATGCCTACGTTGTCATATATGATCTATGTAATTATTACATTGAAACTCATGTTGACTACATGACCTACTATAGAATACTTATAGTATATGTGGAATCTCATCCTTTTTCTATACAAATGTTCTCTCTCTTCCATTGGCCTAGATCTCTAGATGGAAGTCCTTCTGAACCTATCAGAAATGTCTTTGAATCACTATCCTTTGTGATCCAACCCTTTGGGAAGAATTATTTCACTACTCATTATTAATGTATCATGGGTATTCCTCCTTCACTCTACCATTGATTTTATAAGATTGAGTTATGAATTAACCCTAATCTCCAAATTTATTGGCGGTTGAGATCACTTCTCACCTCACTTGAGATCAATCATTATTATTTAATTCAATCACTATTATTTAATTCACTATTTTTTAACTCACTAATAAAATAACTTTACTTTGATAATTACTTTTATTAAAGTAAAGTCTTAAGGTATATGCCTTTGGACAACTTCCACACATCTAGACACTTAGACATGTGTGGAAATAGTTTTCCAATGCTATTAAACATCAACACTCTGTCTTAACAAGTATTTGGTTCTTCCTTCAGTCCTCACACAATGTCACACACATCATCCTGCACACTGACATATCTCCAACCATGATGGTCAGTTTCTCCCTGAATAATGGAATTCATTGAATTAGTGACACTACGTATCAATACCAAAAAAATTGGAAACTTCAACGAAGAATTGATATCCCAAAATGTGGTCCTAGAAGACTCATGATCTTGAGAGTACATGAATTTCATCTTGTACCAACTCGGTCTCCTGATAGGAATGGAAGGGGATAACTAACACAAACCCCTGCCTCTCCCATGGTCTGCTCGACCTCCCAGTCAAGGATCAATCACTTTCGGAGTCATATTGACTCTTAGGCTCTGGTTGGATCCCAAATTTTAGTTTACACAGGCTCTCCATAGTTCTTTCTGTGGGTTCTTTGAACCCCAGGGATGCTTTCCTGGCACATTTTACCTTTTAAAAAAAAATATTAACGAAAGGGGTTATATCCCTCCGTTGGGCCCCTTTCCTCATACAACCTTGGGATGTGATCTGGGATTTAACCCAAAAGGCGCTCAGCCTTCAGCTTCAGGACTCTTGGAAACCACTCTTCCTTTCAACTCCTGAAGTGATATACCCCAAACTCATGGTATTTATCCACGTGTCCACCTCCAAATTGTCGGTCAGGATGAGTCCCTATCTTTGGTCTTCGGATGAACTCAGGTCTATTCTCCCTTCTTCCCTTTCTCTCGGAGTTTGATCTCTCCAAAGTGACATATCTTACCCCACATGCCCTCCTTTATATAGCGAACCAGATTCATCCTTACACGTCGTCTTCGGGACTTCTACAGAATGGTACTTTTCTCCTCGCAATTCTCATGAATCTCTAATCTCCCAAATAAATGATCAATCGACGTGTTTCCTTGAAATATCAAAGGTGACGGTTACTTCACTCCTTCGAGACATTGATGGTCCTGCTCCTTGTAAAGATTTTAAAATCCTTGAATATACTAAGTGTCAAAGGGTCGTGATGGCTATCCTTCGTGCAACTAATCTAGATCTAACGGTCATCAACTTCCTCGTGATATCCCAAGGGACCTTCACCATTGATTTCTTGAAACTCTTCACTTCAAGTAATTATGATTGTTGGCCTTCCTAAGCTTAACTTCCCGAAGTAAATGAGAGCTTTGTATGCCCTATGTGCACTCCTCCTGCATTGTAGAATGTTGGAACTTAGAAAATTTATAATTATTCCTTGGTATTGATGGTAGATATCTCTCCTGAGATTGGGCTCTTTAAGGTTTTTAAACACTTGATATCACTCCTTGCATCCTTGGAACTCTGCAACAATCAACTGTTCTCCCATTCACAAAAGTTTGAGAATGACTTGGCTTGCGCACTCTTTGCATTGATCTATGCTTTCTTTGCACTACTATTATCAAAGGTTCATTGTTATCTCTCCTGAGCTTCTCTGAGTTATAATTAACTCTGTGAATGCACTCCTTGCGGACAATATGCATTCATTGCACAATATCTCAGAAGAGAAACAATTGAAACATATTCTAAATGTATATATTCATGTATTTAACCACAAAATACATTCAAAAGCATAAGAACAAATATAAACAAAGAATTTAAATGAACAAAATGCCTATCATTCATTCAAATAAACACAACAAAACTACACATTTGGATTAAATATCCTCTATTCTATTCATTCAAATGATAAAATACATAAATATAGGTAGTCCTCCACTACCCTTCAACAACTCATACAATCCCCTCTCGCTCTCAACAACAATATCTCTCTCTTTCTCTCACTAACAACCATTACAAAATGAGAAGCAACTTTACAAATGAGTGACAACAACCCCTTTGGGAATACAATAAAAGCATATATATAAGAGGTGATTCATCGATATTCCCCCCCCCCCAACAACCTAATGCTATCCTATCAGTATTTAATTCATCCATCTACTAAGGACTATGAAGTTAATAACATTTAAAAAGAAGATAGTGGCTTATGCACAACCTATGTACAATATAACCTTTAGATTAAAGTTATACTAATCCAAGAGGATCTTTGGAGATGGCATTAGCCTCCATATATTAATTACATCTCTTTTAATTAAATTCAAATTTGAAAAGGGTGGGCTCTCCTTCGTAGGATCCAAATAGGGCTTCATAAATGCGTTGGTTGATGTGCTTCTCTCCAGCCTGTCCTCCTCTTTTAATGTTGAGGTAGATGCTCCTGCATCATACTCCTATGGAAAAGAATTCATGGACTCCCTTCCGTGAGATATTGCACTATCTTTCCTTTTTTATGGATCTTTGCTTCACTTACCCGGCTGGTATCTTCTTCTTGATGGCCTTTTCACTTCACACGGTATTCAACATAAGTCTTTCTTCTGGTTCTTTTGCCAATTCTTTGATCTATGATCTTCCCCATCAGTGGCTTCTCTTCTACATGATTTTTTTTTTCCCATATGATTTCCTTTTGTTCATCTAATACTCGTATTTCATCTTCCCTATAAGGATACAAGTGTGCAACATTAAAAATAGGTGATATTCCCACATTGTCTGGTAGCTCAATTTCATAAGCATTTTTTGCAAAATTTCTAAGGATCTTGCATGGTCCTATATTTTTCATTCTTAGTTTGTTATATGCTCCCCTTGGGAATCTTTCCTTTCTCAAGTGTGATAAAAATTGATATCCCACTTCACATTGAATCTCTCTCCTATGCTAATCAACTCTGTCTTTGTACTTCTTGTTGCTATCTTGTATTTGTTCCTTGATATCGGCATGAAGTTTCTACATCTCTAGAGAAAACTCTTTATCTCTTTCACTTATAAACTCATTATGTCCCAAACATATTAGTTACGATATCCCTCTTGAGTGCATCCTATACACAATCTGGAATGGACTTCTCCCAGTGCTCCTATTTGGTGAATCATTGTATGCAAATTCTGCTTGTGGAAGAATCTGATCCCACTCGCTGTGGTGCTCGGTGACTAAGATCCTCATCAAATTTCCCAAAATTTTGTTTACCACCTCAGTCTGTCCATATGTCTGATGAATATATGCTAAGATGAAGGAAAAATCTATCCCCAATTTCTTCCAAAGTGTTCTCTAGAAATGACCAACAAATTTGGTGTCCTTGTCTGAAACAATGCTCCTAGGAAATCCATCTAGCCTCAATTTATTTAAAAAATAGAATATTTATGTGTGTAGCATCATTTTTCTTTTGGAATGGTATAAAGTGTGCTATTTTGGAAAGTATTCCAACTACCACAAATATGGAATCGCATCCCCTCTAGGTCCTTGGCAATCCCAACACATAATACATGTTGATAGAATCCAAAGTCCTATTTGGAATAGGAAATGGCTGATAAAGACCAGTGTTATGTTGTATTCCTTTTGCATATTGGCAAATTATGCATTTGTTCACAAATTTCTTCACTTCAGATCTCATTCCTGGCCAATAGTATGAGCTATTGAACTGTGTGAATGTTTTATCGTGGACAAAGTGTCCTTCGAAGCCGCCACTATGCTTCTCTTTCAACAGATTGTCTCTCATTGAGCATTTTAGTATGCACAATTTTCTCCCCTTGAACAATAGTCCACTCTGAATTAAATATTCTATCCATGGGATTCTATCCCTTAGTAAAGGATTTGCATAGGCTTCATAAGCTTCTTTTAAATCTGCATCTTCACCACAAATTTCCTTAAGGTGTTCAAACCCTAAGATTTCCACTTTTAATTCTTTCATAATCGAACACCTCGTACTCAAAGCACCTGCACCTTTATTTTCACTACCAAAAATATGCTTGATGAAAAAAGTGAAATTTTGCGTAAATTCCACCCACTTTTCATTCCTCTGATTCAACTTCTCTTGTTTGGTTATGAACTGTAGAGCTTGATTATCACTATAGATCACAAACTCCTTGGGAATAGGACAATGCCTCCATTTTTTCAAGGATTGAATCACTGCATATAATTATTTTTCATATGTGGAGTACTTTTTCTTGGTATCATTCAATTTCTCAGTGAAATATGCAACATGTCTATTATCCTAACTTAAGACTCCTCCAATTTATACTCCACTAGCATCACATCTTACCTGGAATGTCTTTCCAAAATCTGGCAGAACCATAATTAGTTGTTCTTTGATCTTATCCTTCAATATCCCAAATCTTGTTTGAGCCTCTTCTTGTTGGAAATACTAAAACAACTGAGAGGGGGGGGGGGTGAATCAGTTGTATATAAGCTTAAACAATTTTATACTTATTAGACCATTATTAATCTTTCTTCATGTGGTTATCAACAATGTACAGCATATGAGCAGTAAGAGTAAAGATCATCAGTCACACATAAAATACACACAGAGACAGATTTTCACGAGGAAACCCATAAAGGGAGAAAACCTCTTCTTCTTTGAAATGATAGGCAGTCTTTTTCTGTTCTGTACATCATTTACAATTGAGCACCAAATCAATGTGAGGCTACTACCTCTATTTTACAAGCTGCTACTTGTTTGAGAGCTCCGACTCTCTGGTTTCTATAGCACCCACTAGAAGGAAGCACCAACTCCATGAGTATTCCAGCACTAACTGGATGGAAGCACCAACTTCCTGAATGTTCTAGCACCAATTGGATGGAAGCACCAACTTCCAGTTACACAGATTCCAACCTGTATAACAGAGAACACCTGTTCTCCCTAGCACCACCCTGCCACCCTGGTTTCTCTGGCCACAACCAGATGGAAGCTACAACTTCCTGTGTTCAATCTCCCACTTGAACTTCTGAGGACTACAGTCCTCCCGAGAACCTCCTGACCACCCTTAAATAAATTAATGGCTAAATACACATTCAACTTTACAGATAAATCAGTTCTTACCAGTCTTTCTCGGTTCTGTAAATATGGTCTTTTGTTCACTGTTCTGCAATCTTCTCTTCTTTAACAGTTTTTCTCTGCATCATATTCTTATGTCATACAACTTTTCTTCTGCTCTACCGGTCATTAAATTTCATTCTCAGCATCTTCTTCTTTCTCCTTTCTAACTGTTTCGTTCTTTTGCCATTCAGAACCGCCAACCAAATTCAGTCTTGCTCATTTTCTTTTATACACCATTCCTTAACGATTCCACTTCCCCTTCCAATGGGAAATCCGAGGACATTTGTCTTGGCAACTGAAACACTAACCAATTCGTCATCATAAGTTCGTTTCACTTAACGGATTGATAACTGAAGTGTTAATGTGTGAGTAACAACAACAACCCTCCGATCAATGCTTCATCCAACGGTTCAGATCCCATCGGGATTTTACTCATCGCGATTTTGGCACTTTCGATTACATAATATTTATGTCCACGGCAGTCGCGATTTCCCAATTTGCGATGTGCTTCAGCCCTCCTGGCTGAGCCCTGGTCCATGTGACCGTTACCCGTGACTGTCACCATACCTCTCGTCGGGGTTTCGGGGTTTCGCACTTCCTGATGTCGAGAGTTTCTCACCTCTCCAATCCCCGATTACCGATGCGCCCCTTTCCACGCGTTAGCCCTGCTGGCTATAGGCCTTGGCCCCATAAGACCGTCAACACATGACCTCGGTCAAACCTCTCATCGGGGTTTCGGCGTTTTTGATATCACTATACACATGCCTCCGGGATTCCCGATCCCCGATTTCCCGATGACGGAGATCAACGGTCCAGATCTCATTCTTAATCCAACGACTATGATTACATCGCAAAATCGCATATCGCGATTTCGGAGTTTCTGTTGCAGTGTGTTCTTGACATATCAAAGTCTCGATTGCCGATGCCTCTGCTGACGTCACATGTGATTTGGCACGTGTTAGCTCCTTCCACGTGTCACTCTTATTCATGAATTGTATGTGCCTGAAGTGTTAGATCTTCCTGACACCTGTCATTACCTGGTAGTGCCACGCGTCCCTAGCTGACGTGGACTGTTGTTGTGAATTAGATCGACGGTCTAGATCACATGTTGATCTGACGGTTCAGATTCAGTCGGGATTTCGCATATCGTGAAATCGGGGTTTTCGTGATAATTGTTCACGAGACTCGCGAAACTCCAATTCCCGATTCTCCGATAAAGCCTCATGTCTACACGTGGATGTTCACGATCTCTTCTTGATTTAATGGCTGCAATTAAATCGCGAAATCGCATATCGCAATTTTGGGGTTTACGATGTCAAGTGATTTGGACATTTCAAAGTCTCGATCGCCGATTCTCCGATGGAGTCTCCAAGCTGCCACGCGTCCACATGAATAGACGTTCCATATCCCGTCGGGATTTCACCTTGGCTTGGATGGATGCGATCAGATCGCGAAATTGCATATCGCGATTTCGGGGTTTTCGTTGTCAAGTGAACTAGGCATTTCATAGTCCTGATCCCCGAATCTCTGATGACTTATTTCCCTCGCAACTTCTGCAAATATGACGGTTGTCGGCCTTTCGGGAAATTTGAATGGGATCTAACGGTCACTAGATTGTTGTCTTCCTTCTTCTCTGCAAACTCTTTCTGCGCGTGTTTTCTTCAATGTTGTTCCTTCTGAGCTTTTTACGTCCGAATCCCCAAGGGGTTTTATCCTTCATATCCTGCCATCTCCGTTGTTGCCATTAATGACAACAACCATCAACACGCATTCGTTGCTTGTTCAATATTTGCCAACAATCTCCCCCTTTGGCATTGATGGCAACACTTGCATTCAACATTCAGACTTCAATTCTCCTCTGTATTCGGCCAATCAGGCTCGACTCCTTTCTCCCCCTTTGACATCAATGTCAAAGAAGAAACATTCTTCCACTGATCTTGTTGCAGAACATACTCCCCCTGTCAGCTATAAGCATTTAGGAAATTCATTGGATATTCAATAAGCATTCCCCCTGACTTGGTGACCCTTTTTAAACACCAAAGATTATCACCCCCAATTTTTGACGAAGATATCCAAAAGGGGTTGCTGCTAGTGGTTTAGTAAATATATTAGCAATATGTTCTATAAATCTGCAAGAGTTTGTATCATCCATAAGATCTGTGTGCAGCAAGTAGCAACAGCAATGTATTCTGCCTCTGCAGTGGATAATGAAATGGATCCTTGCTTCTTGCTAAGCCATGCAACTAATGAGTCACCCAAAAAGAATGCTCCTCCACTGGTGCTTTTTCTCTCATCAACACAGTTTGCCCAGTCAGCATCTGTATAAGCAATTAGCTGGAAATTTTTATTTCTAGGGTACCACAGTCCATATGTCATTGTTCCCTTCAGATATTTAAATATTCTCTTGACGGCTGCCAAATGACTTTGTTTAGGAGCAGACTGAAAACGGCCTACCATTCCAACAGCTTGCATTATATCAGGACGGGATG
>ML804408.1:172184-198482 GCA_009831015.1 Picea engelmannii
AAACGCTAACCAATTCGTCATCATAAGTCCGTTTCACTTAAGGGATTCATAACTGAAGCGTTAATGTGTGAGGAACAACAGCAACCCTCCGATCAATGCTTGATCCAACGGTTCAGATCCCATCAGGATTTTACTCATCGCGATTTCGGCACTTTCGATTACATAATATTTATGTCCACGGGAGTCGCAATTTCCCAATTTGTGATGTGCTTCAGCCCTCCTGGCTGAGCCCTGGTCCATGTGACCATTACCCGTGACTGTCACCATACCTCTCGTCGGGGTTTCGGGGTTTCACACTTCCTGATGTCGAGAGTTTCTCACCTCTCCAATCCTTGATTACCGATGCACCCCTTTCCATGCGTTAGCCTTGCTGGCTATAGGCCTTGGCCCCATAAGACCGTCAAAACATGAACTCGGTCAAACCTCTCATCGGGGTTTCAGTGTTTTCGATATCACTATACACATGCCTCCGGGATTCCTGATCCCCGATTTCCCGATGACGGAGATCAACGGTCCAGATCTCATTCTTAATCCAACGGCTATGATTACATCGCAAAATCGCATATCGCGATTTCAAAGTTTCTGTTGCAGTGTGTTCTTGACATATCAAAGTCCCGATTGTCGATGCCTCTGTTGACGTGACACGTGATTTGGCACGTGTTAGCTCCTGCCACGTGTCACTCTGATTCATGAATTGTATGTGCCTGAAGTGTTAGATCTGCCTGACACCTGTCATTACCTGGTAGTGCCACGCATCCCTAGCTGACGTGGACTGATGTCGTGAATTAGATCGACGGTCTAGATAACATGTTGATCTGACGGTTCAGATTCAGTCGGGATTTCGCATATCGCGAAATCGGGGTTTTCGTGATAATTGTTCACGAGACTCGCAAAACTCCGATTCTCAATTCTCCGATGAAGCCTCCTGTCTACACGTGGATGTTCACGATCTCTGCTTGATTTAACGGCTGCGATTAAATCGCCAAATCGCATATCGCGATTTCGGGGTTTACGATGTCAAGTGATTTGGACATTTCAAAGTCTCGATCGCCGATTCTCCGATGGAGTCTCGAGGCTACCACGGGTCCACATGAATAGACGGTCCAGATCCCGTCGGGATTTCACCTTGGCTTGGACGGTTGCGATCAGATCGCGAAATCGCATATCGCGATTTCGGGGTTTTCGTTGTCAAGTGAACTAGGAATTTCATAGTCCCGATCCCCGAATCTCTGATGACTTATTTCCCTCACAACTTCTGCAAATATGACGGTTGTCGACCTTTCGAGAAATTTGAATGGGATCTAACGGTCACTAGATTGTTTTCTTCCTTCTTCTCTGCAAACTCTTTCTACGCGTGTTTTCTTCAATGCTGTTCCTTCTGAGCTTTTTACGTCCGAATCCCCAAGGGGTTTTATCCTTCATATCCTGCCATCTCCGTTGTTGCCATTAATGACAACAACCATCAACACGCATTCGTTGCTTGTTCAATATTTGCCAACACTTCTGTCCACTTAAAAGAGTTGTGTCTCTTATTCATAGTCTCTAATATTGGTGCACATATACCACTAAAATTTCTAATGAATTTCCTGTAGAAACTTGTTAATCCATGGATAATTCTTACCTCGAATATACTCCTTGGTGATGGACAATCTCTGATATCTCTCACCTTATCTGGATCCATCTTCAACTCATTTGAATATATCACAAAACACAAATATATGAGTTATGTATTCATAAAAGATGACTTCTTTAAAGTTATCAACGATTTCTCTTGTTGCAACCTTCTCATTACTAATGTCACATGTCTCAAATGTTCCTCCTCAGTTTTACTGAAGAATAGTATAGCATCCATATATGCAATGACAAATTTACCTATGAGGTCTTTAAGTAATTCATTCATCAATCTCATGAATGGGCTTGGAGAATTTGTTAAGCCAAATGGCATAACAAGCCACTCATACAACCGCTCATTTGTCTTGAATGTTGTTTTTCATTCATATCCTTCTCTCATCCTTATTTGGTGATAACCACTTTTCATATCTATCTTTGAAAAATAACTTTCTCCACTTGGACAATCCATCAAGTAATCCATACTAGGTAAATGAAATATGTACTTGATAGTGATCTTGTTGATGGATCTGGAATCTGTACACATTCTCCATCCTCCATCCTTATTAGGACTCAATATAGTTGGTACTACACATGGGCTTAAGCTCTCCTTGACTAAACGCTTTTCTAATAGATATTGGACCTCGTTGTTGAGTTATTCATTCTCTATAGGTGTCAACCTATATGGTGCTTTGTTTGGAAAAATGGCTCCTAGAATAAGGTCAATGTGATGATCGATTCTCCTAGTGGGTGGCAATGAGAAAGGTAACTCATCCACTACTATGTCAACACAATTATCTAGTAGTTCCTGAATTTCTTTAGGCAGATCATCCACAATAGTGCTTGTAAGGATGACTTTAGGATTTATCACTACAACAAACTGCATGTCCTACTCTTTCTTGAGAAGTATGCTTGAGTTGGCTTCTTCCTTCACCTTATTATCCTCTATTAGTAGCAACATGTGTATTTTTTCATTCTTCTCTAAGGTGTAGGTGTTTTTCTTCCCATCATGTGTGACATTTTTGTCAAACTTCCATGGCTTTTCCAATAAAACATGACATACATCCATGGGAATTACATCACACAATATCTCATCCTTGTATCCTCTTATTTTAAATTCAACTTGGCATTGCTTACTTACCATTACTTGGTGTCCTATTTGTAACCATAATACCTTATATGGATTTGGATGTGTAGTAGTCTCCAACTCCAAAATTTCCACCATCTTTGTGGATACTATATTATCAGTTCTCCCACTATTTATAATCACCTTGCAAACTATATCCTTAGTTGATCCAAATTGGATCCAGGAAAGCCTAAAAATCAAAATTCTTTGAATTAGATGAAACCAATTCCATTGTGTCTATCTCATCACATTGATTTCAACCATATAATTGTTTCCTCAAACATAGACCATATGCGAAAGTTATCACGTTCTGATCAAATTCCCAAAAAGGAAAAAAGTCAATTGGTCAAAGTCAACAGTCAAAGTCAATGCTGATGTCAGTAGTACAATAAGTGACGTGAGAATGGCATTATCATGCTAATGTGACATCACCAGGAGGTGAAATGTGTCACTCAAATTCAACGTTTATGGGATGAGTTTGCACCTATAAGGATTTGACACATGGCACTATACGGATGACACGTGGCAGTCTATACATGATGTGGCCCAATGGCAATATGACACATGGTAGTACGAATGACAGTTAATCCATATGAATTTTGACATGGCAGGGGGACTGTGCAGTACAGACATGACATGTAACGACACATAGTTGTACGATAGATGACGTGGAAGGTGATTGGGTAGGTGATACGGTTGTATGGAAGCTGACATGACAACTGACTGGGTTGTATGGTGGTGATGTGGCATGCTGACTATACCCTGAATATGTTGGTGACTGTATGGTATGAACCAATCAGAGGGTGACACATGGCCCAATCAGAGGGCACAACTTAGCACCCCATATTTTGGCTATGTCGGCTAAAAAAATTTTTTTAACGTCCCAGGGATTCTAACCCCTAACCTCCCTCGATGCTAGTGACTTCATAGAAACAGGTAGAGAGGTCCAGCTACCTGGCAGGTCTCAACCATATACCACCGGAGTTGCATTTGAATTATCCTATGGAGTGTAGTTTGACATAAGCCCTGGTCGGCGGGGGCTAGCCCTGACCAACCAGGGGCTAGAGAATAGGGTTTAATGACCAGGAGTTAACATATTGCAGGCGAGTGGAGGTTTGGAGGCTTGGACACATGGGTCATATCCGTGAGACCAGGAGCTACGAACGGGGGAGCCAAAGCCCACCAGTCCAACAATTGGTGACATGGAGAAGTGCATGTGACTAGGGGCCTGAAGAAAAGGGGATCCACCATGTCTATACATAAATTTTGGTTTTTAAAACATATAATATAATTTGTAAATTATTTTAGCTTGATTTTGGGAAGTTTTGGTCATTTTGGGGGGATCTGGAGCCCTTTTTGAGGCCATATATTGGGAGGAAGTTGGGAGGTTTATTCCCACTTCAAATATATATAAAACAGAGGTTCTTCATAGCCTTGGAGAGGTTCATAAGAGGATAAATGTTATATAATTGTGAATCCAAAGTCAGATTTTATGCAGGGAAGCCAGTGAGGAGAGGAACTTTGTGGGCCAATTTTGGGAGCTTTGCTCAATTGTTTTCAGTGTTGTCAGTTGTGTTGGGTTCTTGAGGTTGCACAAAACACATATAGACCATTTTTTAATCCATTTGACACTTTTTTGATGTAATTTTCAAGCATTAAAGAGAAATAAGAAAACCTCAACCACTGAGACAAAAGGCCCAGATACATAGGAAATCTTGTCGAACTCCATTAACAAATTTGTTGTTATGGTTTGTTAATTATTTGTGCTTACTTTCAGATCTGCATTATTATTATGGATTCCATGTTATATCATTATTTTCTTCCTCTTTATTCAATTCCTAAATGGTTAATGAACTCATTCTTTAAAAAATTATCCATAGTATTAAAAGATCTTTTTGGATCAACTAGTATCAGAGAAGGTTCAGGGTTGGTTTTTGAGATTGCATGATTACCAGAGAAGAGTTGAATCATGGTGAAGTCAAGTCTTACAAAGAGAATCCTAAGATTGGATCGAGAAAGAGGAATTATCAAAGTGAGAAGATGGCATCGGAAGAGGGAATTTATCATAACGAGATAGAGTTTCAAAAGAGCTTCTTTTCCATTTCATAGATGGTAAAGGTTTTATATGATGATTACTTGGAGTGGAAGAGACTGATTCTAGGTGAATCTTCAAAATTAAAAAGTGAAGAAGGAGACGATCCCACTAAACCTCCTCCTTCACCTCCTTCTTCTCCATCAACTTCTTCTTATCCAAGTACAAGTTCCAAATCCACCACAATAAAGCATTCCCATAAACATAAACATGATATGTATTTACTTAAGATTTATGTGAAGTTTGAATTACCCATGTATGATGGTGAAGTCAATGCAAAGATTCTTGATAACTGGTTCAGACAGATGGAAGTTTATTGCAATGTGCAACAAATCAAGGATCAGGAAACTCAAATTAAATTTGCATCGCTTCGAATTGTAGTCACAACACTCATTTGGTGGAAAATCAAGTTGCAAAATGGCACGCAACAAGTGGGGAATGTATTTCCATCATGGAAATGTTTTTTTTTCTGCACTTTAAAAAAATTTATCCTTTGGGTTATAAAGAGAAGGCTTTAATTGAATGGCAAGGTCTTAAACTAATAAAGGGACATACAATGAAAGAATACATAGATGAATTTTGTAAGATGGAATTAATGTTAGTCATTCCATTACATACCCAAGAAACTCTTATGAAGTATATATGAGATTTACCAACACACATTCGTAACATTGTATTTATGTTTGTACCTACTAATATTGATGAGGTTTTTGTTCAAGCAACATACATTGACTAAGGGAAAACATGAGTTGGTGTATCAGCGGAATCGTCTTCAAGAAAAGAGGACAAAATGAAGGGGAATGGAAAGAAAGAAAATTCAGTGACAAAAAGGAAAGAGAATCTCTCTTGTAAGTAATGCAAGAAAGAAGGGAATGATGATGGCCATTGTTGGCAATTGCATCCTAAGAAGAGACTGAAGTGGTTCAAAGAGAATAAAGGGAGGAAAACAATTGCAGCAGCAACACGGCCAATGGACTTGGGATTGGATTCAAGTGATGAGTTTAAAATCACAACATTTGGTTTGAGAAGTAAAATTGGTGATGGATATGATTCTAGAAATAAATTGTTTCTCATAAGGGTCATAATGAAGAATACTAAGGTCGACACAATGATATATAGTGTATCGCAATATAACTTGATTTCAGAGAAAGTGGTTAAACAATTGGAATTAAACAATCAGATGCATCATAAAACTTACTCACTTAAATGGATAAGAAACAATCATAAATTGCACATACAAAGCAATGGACTTTAGAATTTTCAATTTCATCAAAATTTGTTGATGAGGTAATGTGTGATGTGGTGCCACTCAATGAATGTAGAATGGTCTTAGGTATTCCTTATTTGTATGATTGCAAAGAAATCTTCTACAGGGAACATACTCAATATCACTTAATAAAAGAGGGCAATGAATATGTTGTACATTCTCATCACTAAAAACAAAATAAATATCTTCAAACAATGCAACAATTAAGGAATGCGACTCATCCAAGAAACACACCTATAATTTTGCCAAATCAAGCAGTTGATCTTCACCATGAACATGAGATGATTGTATAATGGAATTTCAATCATACTTTGCATCAAGATAAGCTAATTTCATGCTAGTACCAAAAACATATTATATTTGCAATCATATTTTTGGGGTTATCATTCCTAATGTTATCAACATGGATGGTAGTAGCTTCAGTAAGATGTGATAGAGTACAAGTGGCTAACAGTATGTTGTCAGGTGTCATGGTTTTTTTTCAATTGTTATTGATGAGACAGGTGCACATGATAGAGTTCAAAGATAGAGAACAAGTGGGGTAGCCTATCCCGTACTTGATGACTGGTTAGTACCCTTTTGGAGGACCAAAAGGTCTTAGTGGGGAGGCATGATCCAAAATGGATCCAGGAAGGCCTAAAAATCAAATATATTAGAATCGAATGAAACCAACAACATTGTGTTTGTCTCGTTGCGTTGATTCTGGCCATATAATGTTTTCCTAAAACATACACCGTATGAGAAAGTTGTCGCGTTCTGATGAAATTCCCAAATAGGGAAAAAGTCAAAAATCAAAGTCAACATTGACGTCAACAATACGAAAGGTGACATCAACATGACATCAAGGTGATGTCAACATGATGAGGTGGTGTCACCGGGAGGTGACATGTGTCACTCAAATTCAATGTTTATGGGTTGAGTTGTCACCTGTACGGATTTGACACATGGAACTGTACGGATGACACATGACATTATGTACATGACATGGCCCAATGGCAAGCTAACATGTGGTAGTATGGATGACAGTTGATCCATACGAATGTTGGTGTGGCAAGGTAACTATGTAGTATGGACGAGACGTGGCAGGACACATGCTTATACGACATATGACATGGCACGTGAATCGACAAGTGACAGGGTTGTATGGAAGTTGATGTGGTAGCTCACTGGTATGTACAATGGTGATGTGGCATGTTGATTGTACACTGATTGTGGTGGTGATTATATGGTACGAACCAATCATATGGTGGAACGTGGCCCAATCAGAGGGTTCCACGTGGCACCCCATATTTTTCCTATGTCAGCTAAACAATTTGTTATAACATCTTGAGGATTCGAACCCGTGACCTCCGTGGGTGCTAGCGACTTCAGAGAAGCAAGCATACTAGTCAGGCTACCTGGAAGGTCTTAACCGTATACCACCAGAGTTGCATTTGAATTAGCCTATGGATTCTAGTTTGGGATAAGCCTCGGTTAGTGTGGGCCAACCTCGACCGACCAACGGTAAGAGAATAGGGGATAATGACCAGGAGTTAACCGATTGAAGGTGTGTGGAGTTTTGGGGGCTTAGACACATGGGCCATAACCATGAGACCAGGAGCTATGATCGGGGGAGCGAGAGAGCGTCGGTCCAATAATTGGTCACATGGGAGAGAGCATGTTACCAACGGCCTAGAGAAAAGAGGTTGTGCCGAATCTATTGAAAAAATTGGGTTTTTAAACCATATAATATAATTTTTGAATGATTTTAGCTTGATTTTGGGAGATTTTGGTCATTTTGGGGGGATCTTGAGAGATTTTTGAGGCCAGATCTTGGGAGGAGGTTGGGAGGTTGATTCCAAATTCAAATATATATAAACTAGACGTTCTTGGCAACTTTGTAGAGGTTTAGAAGAGGATAAATTCTATAGAATTGTGAAGCCAATGTCATTTTGTATGTAGGGAAGCCAATGAGGAGAGGAACTTTGTGGGCCAATTCCAGGATCTTCGCTCAACCATTTTCAGTGTCGTCAGTTGTGTTGGGTTCTTGAGGTTGAGAAAAACATAGCAAGACCATTTGGTAATCTGTTTGACATTTTTATGATGTACTTTTAAAGCATTGAAGAGTAATAAGAAAACCTCACCCACTGAGACAAAAGGCTCGAAAACGTAGGCAATCTTAATGAACTCTATTACCAACTTCGTTGTTATGGTTTGTTGATTCTTTGTGCTTTCTTGGATATCTGCATTATTATTATGGCTTCCATGTTATATCATTAATTTCTTCCTCTTTCTGCAATTCCTAAATGGTTAATGATCTCATTCTTTAAAACTTAACCATAGCCTTAAAAGATGTTTTTGGATCATTAGTCGTGCAAGAAGTCCTAAACAAATTATTTCTCTCTATTGGTGCTTCCACCTCCTTATTTGGTTTCAAGAGAATTTTCCTCATTATGAGGGACTTCTCATCTTCAACATCTTCTCCTTCAATGTTCACTTTCTGTGCTTCAGAAATGTGAGCTTCTCCTCCTCCTTCTTTATTTTTCTCTGGGCATTCCCAAGACATATTTCCTGTCTTTCCAAAGGCATATAATTTCACCTCTCATCCTATACCTCTTCCTCTTCCTCGAGGAAAATAACTACTTTCACCATGTTGTCTTCCTTGGGAACTTCCTCCTCTATCTGTATGATTGTGAAACTTTCCAGTATCAGATTTGGGCTTGTGAGCCTTGTCATGCACAATTCCCTTACCGTTGTGTGGGATTTTTACTCTACCTCGTTGGATTTTCTTTCTGTCCAATTTATCCCCTTCTTTCAGGGAAACCCGATAAGCATCTTAAACTGTCCTCATAGTCACCATGTTGATTTCATCCCAGATTTCTTATCTCAGGACATTAATGTAGCTGGAAACCTTCTCCTCGTCTCTTTCATGATGTCCAACTCTAATGTTCAACCTATAGAACTCTTTTTTGTATTCTCTTACTATCAAACCCTTTTGTCTCAGGTTTTGTAGTCTCCTGAATAGATTTATTTGATACTATGAATTCATCCTTTATCTTGGCTACGATTCTTTCCCATCTTTAAATTTTATGTTTTCCTTTGCTTCTTCTGCTAGCCTGTAGTTCATCCCACCACAGTGTCGCATGTCCCTTTATCCTTGTGACATCATGTTTTACCTTCTTCTCATCATCAACCTATTCATATTCAAAGTATTTTTCTAAGGCTCTTATCCAGTCCAACAACTCTTCCACATCAAAATTTCATTCATACATTTGGATTTCTATTTTTTCTCTTGCTCCCAGTTTTACAAAAGATTTCAACAAGCATTCTTTTGCAGCATCATCTCCTGCAGCTCCTTCAACTTCCAGTTCTTCAAATTCCATCTCACTAATGTCAACCACATTTGGTGCTCTTCTTTGTGCAGTTTCTATGGAATCTATCCTTGCACAGAGTCTCCTCATTTACTCCTCCATTGATGGATTTGTCACAATTACGTCCCCGTATCTTTTTGGAGGCATGGTGCTAAGATTTCTTCATAGAGAGCTTAAATTGTGGCTCGGATACCACTTGACACAAACCCCCTACCTCTCCCAGGTTCTTCTCAATGTCTCAGTCAAGGATTTATCACTTTTGGATTCATATCGACTGTTAGGCTCTTATTGAAACCCAAATTTTAGTTTACACGTTCCCTCCTTAGTTATATATCCAGGTTCTTTGAACCCTGCAGGAACTTTCCTGATGCCTTTTCCCTTTAAAAAAAAAATATAAAGGACAGGTGCTAGCTCCCTCTGTTGGGCTCCTTTCCTCATACGATCTTGGGATGTGACCTATGACTTAAACCAAAAGGTGTTTAGCCTTCAACTTAGGGACTCTTGGCAACCACTCTTCCTTTCAACTCCTGAAGTGATATACCTCGAACTCATGACATTTCTCCACGTGTCCACTTCCAAATTGTCAATAAGGATGAGTCCCTGTCTTTAGGATTCAGACGAACAATGGTCTATTCTCCCTTCTCCCCTTTCTGTTAGAGTGCTCTTCTTCTGAACTGAGGGATCTTATGCCATGTTCCCTACTTGATCTAGTGGTCCATATTGACCCTTTCCCTTCAGCTTTGGGACTTCAGCGAAATGGTTCTTTTCTCCTCGCAATTATCACTAATATCTAACCTCCTGAATAAATGATCAATCGATGTGTGTCCATGACATATCAACATTCGTGGTTACTTTTCTCCTTCGAGACTTCGGCAGTACCACTCCTTATACACCTTTTAAAATCCCCAAATAGATTAAGTTTCAAAGGGTCCTCATGGCTATCCTTCATGCAACTAATACAAATCTGATGATCGTCATCTTCCTAGAGATATCCCATGGGAAATTCATTGCCAATTTCTTGAAACTCTTCCCTTCAAGTAATTATGGTCACTGGCCCTCCTAAGCTTAATTTATCGAGGTAAATGAGACCTTTCTCTGCCATCTGTGCACTCCTCCTGCATTCTAGAATGTTCGAACATAGAAAATTTCTAAGTTTTCCTTGGTACTCATGGTAGATATCTCTCCTGATATTGGATTATTTAAGGTTTTTAAACCCTTGAGTGCACTCCTTGTGTCCTTGGAACTCTACAACAATCAATTCTTCTCACGTTTGCAAAAGTCTGATAATGACTTGTCCTTCACACTTCTTTCATGGATCTGTTCTTTCTCTACAATACTACTAAAAAAGTTTCAGTGTTATCTCTCATGAGATTCTCTAAGTTAGACTTGACTCTATCAACTCATGCCTTGAGGAAAATATGCACTCCTTGCACAAGATATTAGAAGAGAAACAATTGAAAATTATTCTAACTCTATAGATTCATGTATTTAACCACAAAATACATTCACAAGAACAAGAACAAATATAAACAAAGAATTTAAATGAACAGAAATCCTACCATTCATTTAGATAAACACAACAACACTACACATTGGGATTAAATATCCTCTTTTCTTTTCATTCAAATGATAAAATACATGTATACAAGCAATCCTCCACTTCTCTTCAACAAATCATACAATGATCTTTGGTGTCCCAACAACAGGAAGTCTCTCTTTCTCTCACTAACAACCATTACAAAATGAGAAACAAATTTTACAAATGAGATAAAACAACTCCTTTGGGCATAATATGAAAGCATATATACAAGAGGTGATTCATCAATGTTTTCCCCCCCAACAACCTAATGCTATCCTATCGAGATTTAGTGTATCCATATACTAATCACTATGAAGTTAATAACATTTACAAAGAATATATGGGATGATGTGTAGCCTTTGTACAATACAACCTTTACATTAAAGTGATACTGATCCAAGATGATCTTTTGGGATGGCCTTAACCTCCATACATTAATTACATTTATTTTCATTAAATTCAAATTCGAAATGGGTGCACTCTCCTTTTTAGGATCCAAATCAACTTCATAAATGGGTTGGTTTATGTGTTTCTCTCCAACCTATCCTCCTCTCTTAATGATGATGTAGATGCTCCTACATCACTAACTCACTCTTCCCATCTAAAGTTTGACTCCCCACACTAGAAGTATGTGAACTCTAATCATCCTTCATTTGTTCACCCTTTGAATCCTCCCAGTCCTCATCCTCTTCAACTAACATTGATCCATGATCCAATATTCCATTGGATCCTCTCACATGATTTCACTCCAACATGTATATCCAATCATCTTTGACACCAATGTTGAATATAGTGTGAGGGATATATTCCTCTAAACATATGACTAACCTTCCCTTTTTGAAAAGTAATGGAAAAAACCCATGTCCTCCAAAAATGGATCTAAGAACAATTTATTCTTCAGTTCTAGTACATGCAACACATATGACACCTCTAGAAAGCCCATCGACTCTAGTTGGAAAATGATTGTCCCAAATCCCTCTACACTGCACTTGGCATGAGTGTTAAGCTCCATATGTAGATATTATTCTATTTTTAACCATCTAATGAACAAATCATGTGTCCCTATCATATGACAAGAAGCCCCATTGTCCAAGTACCAAGAACTCCTTGACTTGGTGTTGGTAGAGAGGTAGGATATCATTGATAATTCCTTCTCAAAATTTTCTACAAACTCATCTAGTTGTGTCTCTACTGATTTTGTTGTCCACATCTTCCCTTTTCCCTTCTTCTTAGAACATTTTGGTACATAGTGTTGATACTTGTGGCACGTGGAGCACTTTATTTTACTCAATTCCTTCTTACCTGGCTATGTTGTTGACTCCTCACTGTTACCCTTGGAAGCCTTTCCTTTTCCCTTTCTTTTATTATTGACAATGTTTGTTGTGGAGCCTCATTATGAGGGACTTGTATTGCGGTTGTGGATCATTGCGGATATTTTATTTTGAAAGAGCATATTGTGAGAGAAAGAAGAGGAATTTACAATGGGTGTGATTTTGGTTGTATCTCTTAGTTTTGTTGGATAATAATAACGAAGGGCCTGGAAATTTCTCTGGTGGATGTAGCCCACGCTAGGTGAAGGACGTATATCTTTATCTCTATTGTATTGTGTATATTCTATGTTTTATTTCTGCATTTGTTTTTATTTTATTTCTCTGCAATCTTGTTTTTCTAACAAACAAGGGCCATTTTCGCTTCCTATTCATCTCCCTTCTTGTTTTATTTAGACTCCTCCCAAGTATCATCTTGGATGCAATCATCCTAAATCCTCTGTCAATATGGGAGATGTTCCCGAGTGGAAACTCCCTTCAATGGTTCCCAAGACATGGGAAGACCATTCAATGCCAAATATAAGAGTTGTACATCCTCCATATTATCCTATATGGTTGCAATATGATCACATACCTGAGTCATCCTCATGAAATATATGATAACATCATGATATCTAGACATTTGCACTGATTTGAGTCTATTTCTTAAGACTATGTTCCTATTCATGTAAGTTCTCTAGAATAAACCTACTAAGGCATCAAACATATATTTAGTAATATTCTTCTTAGATAAATAAGGAATTAGATGATCCTTCATTGAATCCAAAATAACCTTCTCATCTTTGATCTCCTTCTTCTCATGAGCTTCCAAAATTGTCGGATCTATTGCTACAACAACTACTTTGTCCACTAACTCACAAAGGTCATAATATTTTAATGCTAAAGTCACTCTTTATTTCCAAGATAGAAATTTGGATGCTCCATATGATCTATATTTGAGTCTTAGAGGTATTTTTCCCATCTCTTAGACCTAATAAATTGTCTTAGAAATAACTTGCTGCTAAAACATCCCTTGTACTAATAGGTACAACCTCTTCTTACACTATATTTGCTAGCAACACAATTGTTACTCTTGTATATGCATTGTTCTATGGGACCTATAACCTAATACACACACTTTTTTCATTCCTATATAAAAAATACTTTACTGTCCTTGGTGATCTATCCAACTACAATACAACTATTTCCCTAAAATATGTCCTTTGATTTTTTCCTGTCGGTTTTGGATCTACTAAGATCTCCCACAGATCCGATAGATATACTATCTCCTACTATGGATCCGAGATCTATCTTCCTCTTATATATAATACTCTAATACCATGTTGAAGTCCCTACTTTGTCACCTAGGTATCTTGTTATCTAGTTATTTCCTTATTGAAAATTAGATTAGAAGCTCACAAAACAAAAATACACTACTTGAATATTCAACGAAAACAAATCTAGTTGAATCAATACTAGAAACCAAAATCTAAAATACAATACAAAATATATTCTTCCTATAAAATAATCTTATCATTCAAATAACTTCAAATCTTACAAGGGATCCCTTACTAGGAAAATGTCCTAAATAGAAAAAGAGACAAAATACATAAAAAAAAAATTAGTTGATATGCTACTAAACCTGTTGTATGATCATGTATGAAAACAACATGATTGTTACACTAATACCTACACTGTCATGCACTATCTATGCAATTATTACACTTAAACTTGCATGCACTGTGTGACCTATTCAAGAATACCTGGATTGTCCATGGTAGTTGATCCTTGTGTTGTATGACTATTCTCTCTCTTCCTTTGGCCTAGATATCTATATAAAATTACTTGTCCACCTATCTAAGATCTCTTTGAATCACATTCCTTCATCATTCAACTCTTTGATCAAAAGTCCTTCTCTTATCGGTATCAATATATCATTTGTCTTCCTCTTTCACCCTAGTCTTTGTTTCATAAGATTGATATATGACTTAACCCTAATATCCAAAGGGATTGACAGTATAGATTATTTCTCACCTCACTTGATATCAATGACTATTATTGAATTCACTAATTGTAATTAAATAATTTTCATAAATGAAACTCAAATCACTAATAAAAGAACATTACTTTAATAATTACTTTAATTAAATTAAAGTCTCAAGCTAGATGACTTTGGATAAATTCCACATGTATAGACAGTTAGACCTATGCAATAATACCTATGTAATTCTACTAAACATCAATACGGTTTATGTCTCTTATACCAATTGTATAAGACTTAAAGAGTACAATAGAGCCTATACAATTGTCACTATCCACTTTGTTAGATGTCATTCTATCATCCATTTCATGTTCCCAATAGAAATTAACCAGTATTTTTGAATACATGGATAAGATGTTTGAGTATTATAGGAATGACATGGATAAAAACCAAGTGAGAGACTTGAATATTTTTTTTTTGTGTGTGTTTGGAGGAATCAACAACTAGTTGGGCATGTGCTCGCGTTACACGTGGCCGTGTTATCCAACCGCTACCACTATAGCCTCCAGTTGTGCCCATGATGCCCCTTACGCGCCACACAAGGTAAGTCGGGGGGAATTGAACTTGAAACCTCATGGAACTTCATTTTCACGACACTTGCCAATTGAGCTGCCCCCCGGGGGTGAGAGACTTGAATATTACAAAACAATAATTGATGTCATTATTCATCGATCCTAGATCGAGACTATAACCACCAATCAAAGAGATACTTAACTGTATGGATTGGTGCATCTAGTAATTCTTTAAGGACAATTATATGGATATATTATTTATGGTGTTTGAAAAAAATTCCTACAATAACATGGAAGTGCCTCTATATTTCCTTAGGAAATTATGGGAAGATTTTATTTTGGGTCACCATGTCAACTACTTTGACATTGGTGAATCTCAAGGGGTGGGTCATGGGTCCATAAACGACGGAGATAATTCTAGGCATGACCCATTTCTATCTCCTCATATTCGTAGGTGAAGTTCTCACCACCCTCCTTATTATTCTCCCATCGCAGAAGGCATAACACATACACAATTATTGATATCACCATTGACCTAGAGCCTACAACAGTATGAGGATTTTGTAGCACTTTCTTGGAAGTATGTTCCTATTAGTGACATTAGTAGAGGGGTTGGACCTTGAATTCCTATAGTAGATTGCAATCCAGAGAGGTAACATGGAAATAGTAGACGTTTATATGAGCCTCATAGATGCTCAAGTTGTGGTAATATTTGTTATAGGATGATGGAGGCTAGTGGACATGAGAGTTTCATGTAGGAGGTTAGTATCTTGACCAACTCCTTGTTATTCATGATTGCATATATATATATATATATATATATATATATATATATATATATATATATATATATATATATATAGTTTTCTATGTATCTATTTCCATATATTATTTCATGATGTTTTGTGGTTTCTACAAACCTATAGTGGATAGTAGAGGTATCCTCCTCATTTGGTGTACTACGTACAGAGGTATGTGTCACCTTCGATAAATTGACGACAATGATTTTTTTATTATCTTTGATATTCAAATATGTTGTTATTAATTTTCTATAGGTTGTGGTCCCACACGATGATGATCCATGTCCACCTGGAATTGAAAATTCACCACCTTCACAGGCATCATGTTTTGAGTTAATTCTTGTTTAAATGTGATTTTTTTTGGGGGGCGTAGAATTTTACATTTTTCTACTAGTAAAAATACTATAAAAATGTATGCATGTTGCTTCATCAACTGTTGGGTCATCTATCCCACCACCCTTTCATTCACCACCACTATCAAAATTCCACCCATCAATTTTCCCCATATTTAGGAATATTATAGTATATTGGAAGAGTATGGTATATTTTCCCCATCAATTTTCACCCAACAAATAGACTTTATTTATATTGGAAGAGTAAGGTGTATAATCATAAGTTCATTTCTTAAAGGTGCTTAGTCATAAGCCAAGAAAGTTAAAGCTGGCTAACCATAAGCTAAGATGGTTGAAGGTGGTTAGTTAAAAGTGATTGTTATGTGCCTAATCACGACATAGATAACATATTCATAATAAAGTCATATGTGTACAAATGTTTCCTTTATATAATAACGACATATATACCTAACATAAGTTTAGGGTTAGTGTTTATGTATATTATTGTTATAAACATGAGTTTCCTCCCTATATTATATATACCATAACTTATCATTTATCGATATAACAATCAACTTCAAGATTTTATTCATGGAGATTTCTTCCGTAATTTAATTGAATTAGTAAGTTATAGCCAACCATTAGGTGTGCAAGTATCCCAACCATTATTGTCACTCTTATATTATTTTCAATTTATTTAAGTGTGAGCCTATTTGGGTACTAGGGATGTAACAAGTGGTATCAAAGCTTCAATCAAGCTTTCTTGGTGTTTTTTTGTTAGTTCTTAAAAATAAAAGAGAGAATAAAATGACTATCAATTACTATCATTTCACCAATCAGGGTTGAGTTTCAAGAGCACTTCCATATCTTTATCAATGAAAAGAGAGAGACATTCTAGCTAGAATTGATAGGAAAAGGGTATGTGGATTCCATAAACCTAGAATATTATGGAATCCACATACCCTTTTCCATAGATTATACTAACTATATCAAAAAACCAAAGACATGAAATATGGTACTACACTTATAATATATTATCAAGGAAAAAACAAGCTACATGAAATTTCGACATTTGAACAAAAATTTACAAGTTAAATGAGCACATCAATATAAAAAACATACTAACCTTTCAAGTTCAAAATCTGAGTTATGTAGATCGAGAATTGGATTTGTTCAACTAGTGGGTGACGAAAAAAATAAACAGCTCAAACAAAATCCACAAACAGTGCCACAACTAGAGCAATTGTGACGCAAAGTCTCTTAAAGTCAGATTAAATATAGATCAACTAGTCAACTAGCTGTTAACACTGACCAATGAGATAGGCAAAAGTTTGGTGGCAATAGCGATGAACTTTCATGGAAATAGCGACAAAATTTCATGGCATTTTCCACGAAAATCCCAACTAAGTTAAAAAACCTATTTGTGGCAATATCGATTGATGCAGGATCATCTCCAACATCAAGAGAGCCAGCGCGGAAACGAAGGACAACTGGACAAGCCAACACAAATTTTGAAATCACCTTGAAGTTGTTGCACAATCTTAAATAATAATAATAATAATAATCTATTTTTAAGGTCCCAGCCAAGCCAGCACACCAAATTGGTGTATGAGACCCCCTTGTTTGTGGGACAAAGGACCCCCCTCCACCTAGCGATTTGACTTGTAAAGTCTACGAAGGTATACATACCCTACCCCCCTCTGGATTTGAACCTATGACCTCTTAAGAGGAAATACATGTTCTTAACCAAAAGGGTATGTAAATGGACCTTGAGCGATTTGCTCTCATCCTTAGTAGGTAGAAGGAATTTAAAGTAGTTAATGCAAGTAGGTAGAATTCAATTCTAGATTAGATAGTTTGAGAGTGCAAGAGGGAAATGGGATATAGACACCCTCGTTGTGTATTGTAACATTATGAAGAAGCATTGGAGCATAAAAGAGAAGCAGAGAGTTGTGTAAGAACACCCATGTACCGATATTTGGATTAATAGAAAGAGTTTGATTCAAATTCATGGTTTTGTGTCTGTTCTTTGTGTATTGATGTTGAATGATATGCTCATGAATGTTTTCTTCCTGTTATACATTTGATTTATGTGTTGTGAATATGATTTCATGTTTGATTTTGAATTCTGAAAGGGAGAAGGAATGGGTTTCAATTGTTTCTCTATCTGAACAAGGATTCCTGCAAGGAGTGCAGTCGAATTGTCTGCAAGGAGTGCATTGACAGAGGGTTCAGATAGAGATAAATTTTGTTCTCATTTCTGCAGAAGTGAAGTTGGGCACAAGAGCCATGCAAGGAGTGCATAGGCCAAGGGAAGTCTCAGGGTTGTGAACCTGAGTGAAGCATCGAGAGACTGTTGTTGTAGGTGTGCGTAGGGTCAAAATAATTTAGCACTGGGAAGTGTCTGAAGGTGTCCGCAAGGAGTGCGCGCAAGAGTCTTTTCTAAGACTCGGAATTATAAGAAAGCTCAAGAAGGATAAGGCCTTCTAAATTTTTGAAGGACAATGCAAGGAAGCTGTGACTAGAAGGTTGTAAGAAGCATCGTAAGTTTGCGCTGCATGTGGACGAGTTCCGCGGAGGAACACTTGGTCATTCGTAGAAATCACCAAGGGAGGAACATAAGGTCGGTATTCTCCAAGGAGGATTCGCGACATCCCGTGAGCTGTTCCATCTCACAGAGGAGCGGCGGAGATATGACGAAGTATTTCCAAGAGGTTTGAAGCTCAGGAGGGGCAGGACCATAGATTCGAGCCACAAGGGCCGTCGGATTTACTCGTGAATTCCCATATCAGGATTTCGTGGGTTGAAACTCCGTAAACATAGCAACAACAATCACGATATTCTGATACATAATATCCTGAAAGGCTAAGAGAACAGTGTGGGGCCACAAGGGTCAGAGAGGTGGACAGGTGGCACACTATTTTGGAGATTTGTGGCTAGAAGTCTCGAACTCTTTGCATCAGGATTCGCGATATTGTGAACCCCGAAGTGCCGATGGAATGAAGGACCATTGAAAGGTCAACCAAACACGTGTATTGGGATTTCGGTAAATCGGGATTCGGGGGTCGGAGAACCAAGTTGTTCGACGTCGCAAGTGCCGAAATCGTGATAGGGAAAACCCCGATAGGAAAAGGTCATCGTTGACTGGTTGTCAGGTTTCAGGGATTCGAGAGACCAACGCTCGACCTACAGATTCACGAAAGTGTGAATTCCGATCTCCTAAGTAGAAAGATGGGATCCCACGAGGATTGATGTGGGTGCAGATTTCTCGATAGGGAAATAGAAGGAACTTTTTGAGTTCTTTGGGCCGATTGAAAGGAAAGATCTTGTGAGAACATGGACCTTCCTACCTGCAGGTTTGGGGAGCGTGTGTGTGCACCAAGTGGTATCAGAGCACAAAAATGTCGAGAAGAAGAGGAAGGCAAATGATAGATCCAGCTATGGAGAGAGAGATGCATGATCTACGAGCTAGACTCAAAGACATGGAGACAACGTAAAGATGCACAGTCAGTGCAGGGGATCTTAGTGATTCTGAGAGTGAAGTTAAGACTGAACATGAAGAAGAAGTTGTAGTTGAAGATGCATCAAACGAACGTTTGATCAGAGCTATTGCAAGGATGGGTGCAAGAGAAAAGATGGACATTCGAGTTTATGAGGGAAACTTGGATGCAGAGGAGCTTCTATACTGGATTAGATCTCTAGACACATACTTTCACTATGAAGATGTCAAGGAAGACAAGAAAGTCAAGAATGGTGTCACAAGATTGAAAGGACATGCAACATTGTGGTGGGATGAACTACAAGTTGACAGACGCTGTAAGGGAAAGAAGAAGATCAAAAGCTGGGACAGAATGATCATGAAGCTGAAGGAGGAACTCATCCCCAGGGATTATCAAATTACTTTGTTCAGGAGGATGTAGAACCTGAGACAGAAGCTGATGACAGTGAAGGAATACACCAAGGAATTCTACAAGATGAACATCAGGGCAGGTCATCGGGAGAGTGATGATGAGAAAGTTTCTAGATATATGAATGGCCTGAGATATGATATCCAGGATGAGATGAGCATGGTAACCATCCAAACGGTGGAATATGCTTATCAGATGGCTCTAAAAACGGAAGAGAAGATGAGCCAAAAGCAGGGTCAGAGGGGCCGAGGCAGAAGTCATCCTAGAGGCAAATCAGTTGCCTAGGATAAATACTAGAAGCCCAAGGAGGACTGGAAGAAACCTCAGACTTGAACAGAGAGGGGTGGAACGTCACAACAAGGGAAATATGCCTAACAGAGAGGGAAGCATACTGAACAGAGAGGAGATTATGCTGACAATAACACTTTTCCTCATACTAGAGGTAGAGGAAGAGGAAGAGGTGGAGTAATTACATGCTTCAAATGTGGAAAGAATGGGAATAAGTCTTATGAGTGTCCAGATAAAAAGAAAGAGAGTGGAGAATCTCACATCACCGAAGCACAGAGGCGGGATGTTGAGGCAGAAGATGCTGAAGGCGGAAGATCGTTGATGATGCGAAAAGTCCTTTTGACACCTGAGAAGGAGGTGTAGAGTTCAGTCCAAAGGACCAGAATTTTCAGGACTGCTTTCAAGACCAAGGATAGGGTGTGCAAGGTCATTGTAGATAGTGGTATCATGGATAATCTCATTTCTATGGAGATGGTATAGAAGCTGGAGCTGGAGATGACTGATCATCCAAGCCCATATAGAGTTTCATGGCTACAAAAAGGACATCAGGTAACTGTCACTAAACAATGTTTAGTTAAATTTAAGATAGGAGGATATAATGATAAGATCTTATGTGATGTCATTCCTATGGATGTTTGTCATCTATTGTTGGGTAGACCATGGAAATATGACAGGAATGTGATTCATGATGGAAGAATGAACACATACACCCTAGAGAAGAATCGGAGGACACACATGCTACTTCTAATTAAGGATAAGGAGGTAAAGCCAGAAGTAAGCAACACAATACTTCTCATGAGTGGGAAGGAACTTATTAATGAGGTTAAGAAGAAAGAGGATCTGCAATTCATTGTGGTCATAAAACCGAAGATTGTTTTGACCAGCACAAGGGTAGATGATTTACCAAAAGAAGTTCAGGAACTGCTGGAAGAGTTCGTTGACATAATTGTGGATGAACTACCTCGTTCGTTGCCATCGATCAAAAGTGTGAGTCATCATATTGATCTCATACCAGGAGCCAGTTTTCGAAACAAAGCCGCATATAGATTGACACCTCAAGAGAATGAAGAGGTTAAGAGACAAGTCCAGGATTTGTTGGACAAAGGTTTGGTCAGAGAAAGCTTGAGTCCATGTGTTGTTCCAACAACACTCAGTTCGAAGAAAGACGAAGGCTGGAGGATGTGTACTGAATTGATGGTGATCAATAAGATAACCATCAGGTACAGGTTTCCATTGCCGAGGATGGATGATCTGATGGATTGCTTGAGTGGAGCAAAGTATTTTTCAAAAATTGATTTGAAAAGCGGTTATCATCAGATCCGCATGAGAGAACGTGATGAGTGGAAGACAACATTCAAAACCAACGAAGGGTTGTATGAATGGATTGTTATGCCGTTTG
Source organism: Picea engelmannii (assembly GCA_009831015.1). Taxonomy (NCBI): domain Eukaryota; kingdom Viridiplantae; phylum Streptophyta; class Pinopsida; order Pinales; family Pinaceae; genus Picea; species Picea engelmannii. The sequence continues at coordinate 193,794 of ML804408.1, forward strand.
TCTTAACAAATGCGTCGAGTACCTTCATGAGGTTGATGAACGAAGTCCTGAGGGAGTTCATCGGAAAATTTTTCATTGTGTATTTGGATGACATACTGGTTTACAGTAAAACAGTGGCAGAGCATATAAATCATTTGGCTACAGTGATGCAGAAATTACAGCAGGAGAAGTTGTTGATAAACATGAAGAAATCCTCATTCATGAAGACATAGCTCATTTACTTGGGGTTTGTTATTTTGACAAATTAGTTGAGGATGGATCTAGATAAGGTGGAGGAAATCAAGAATTGGCCATCACCAAAGAATGTTTTTGAGGTGAGAAGTTTTCACGGATTGGCTAGTTTCTACCAAAAATTCATCAGGAATTTCAGTGGAATTAGCACAATGATGATGGATACAGTGAATAAAATACACAATTATTTTCACTGGAATGAATAGGTCGAAAAGAGTTTTAATCTGTTGAAGAGGAATATTACGGAACAACCAGTTCTGGTGTTTTCAGATTTCCAAAAGACATTTTAGGTGAAATGCGATGCAAGCGGATTTGCAATCGGGGCAATCTTGAGTCAAGAAGACATGCCGATAGCATATTTTAATGAGAAGCTAAATGAAGCGAAAGTGAAGTACTCCACTTATGATAAGGAGTTCTATGCTATCATCCAGGCATTAAAGAAGTGGAGGCATTACTTGATTCCCAAGGAGTTTGTATTGTACAATGACAATCATGCACTGCAGTTTGTGACTCAACAGGAGAAGTTGAATTAGAAACATGACAAATGGGTTGAGTATATGAAAATTTTCACTTTTGTGATCAAACATATTTCTGGTATTGCTAACAAAGTTGTTGATGCTTTGAGCAGTAAGTGTTTGTTGTTGCAGGAGTTCAAAGTCAAAATGTTGGGAATTGATGATCTCAGGGACATGTACACTGATGATCCAGATTTTAAGGAGGTGTATGAAGCAGCTGAGAATCCAATTCTCAGAGACCAAAGACAATGGATAGAATACATGATGCCAGGAAGGATTGTTGTTCAAGGGTAATCAACTGTGTATTTCGAAATGCTCCATGAGGGAGAATTTGTTAAAGGAGAAACACAGTGGAGGATTGGCAGGGCACTTTGGCCATGAAAAGATGTTCGCAAAGTTGAATGAGTCATATTTTTGGCTAGGAATGCGAGCAGATGACAAGAGATTCATAGACAGATGCAAAATTTGCCAACATTCGAAGGGAAGAAAGAAGAATGCAGGGTTCTATCAACCATTGTCCATACTAGAGAGGGCGTGGGATGCAATTAGCATGGATTTTGTATTGGGGTTTCCAAGAACACAAAGAGGTGTTGATTCAATCTTTGTGGTGGTGGATAGATTTTCCAAGATGGCACACTTCATTCCATGCAGAAGACCAGTGACGCAACTCACATTACGAACCTATTTTTCAAAGAGGTCATTCGACTTCATGGGTTGCCGAGAAGCATAGTTTTGGATCGAGACACTAAATTCATAGGGAATTTTTGGAGAACCTTATGGAAAAACCTGGGAACTAAATTTTCATTTAGTTCAGCTTATCATCCTCAGACGAATGGACAGATGGAAGTGGTGAATAGAAGTCTGGGAGACTTGCTGAGAAGCTTGGTGACAGAGCACCACAACCAGTGGGACAACATATTACCACAGGAATAATTTGCTTATAATGACTTGGTTAACAGGAGCACGGGGCAAAGTCCATTTCAGATTTTCTATAGCATGCAGCCAAGGGGAATTTATGAACTGACAGATTCAGAACAGACTGCGACTAGCAACGCTAGTGCAGAAATATTCGTAGAGGCGATGAAGGAACTTCACAGCCAAGTGAAGGAGCGACTGCTGAATTCAAGCCAGGAGTATAAGCGTAGAGCCGATCAGCATAGAAGACAACTTTAGTTTGAGGTTGGTGATTTGGTTCTGGCACATTTGAGAAGAGAAAGGTTCCCGAGAGGAACATATAATAAGCTGAAGATGAAGAAAATCGAGCCATGTAGGGTCTTGAAGAAATTTGGGGTGAATGCTTATGAGATTTAATTACCCGATGGGATCGAAATTTCTCCGATATTCAATATCTCAGATTTGTACCCATATAGAGATGAAGAAACAGGGAATGGAAATGAGCAGCCAGTGATCCAATGTACAAAGCAGATGCCAATTGCAGATAAGCCGCAGATGGAGCGCATACTGGACAAAATAATAAGCAAGAGGACCAGGCGAAAACAATACTTTGAGTATCTGGTCAAATGGAAGAACCATCCATTTGAAGATGCCAACTGGGAGAATGAAATGAAGATACAAACGCATGGATAGACCATGCATGATATCATGGACAGGAGCCCATGAAAATTTTCAAGCAAGGGAGTATGATGCAGGAGCATCTCCAACATCAAGAGAGCCAGCATGGAAGCGAAGGACAGCTGGACAAGCCAACACAAAATTTGAAATCACCTTGAAGTTGTTGCACAATTTTAAATGAAGTCATTAAGAAGAAGCGCACTTGTAAATGTAAATGGACCTTGAGTAATTTTCTCTCGTCCTTAGTAGGTAGAAGGCATTTAAAGTAGTTAATGCAACTAGGTAGAATTCAATTCTAGATTAGAAAGTTTGAGAGCGCAAGAGGGAAACGGGATATAGATGCCCTCATTGTGTATTGTAACATTATGAAGAAGCATTGGAGCATAAAAGAGAAAAGAGAGTTGTGTAAGAACACCCATGTACCGATATTTGGATTAATAGAAAGAGTTTGATTCAAATTCATGGTTTTGTGTCTGTTCTCTGTGTATTCATGTTTAATGATATGCTCATGAATGTTTTCTTCCTGTTATACATTTGCTTTATGTGTTGTGTATATGATTTCATGTTTGAGTTTGAAGTCTGAAAGGGAGAAGGAATGAGTTTCAATTGTTTCTCTATCTGAACAAGGATTCTTGCAAGGAGTGCAGTTGAATTGTTTGCAAGGAGTGTGTTGACAGAGGGTTCAGATAGAGATACCTTTTGTTCTCATTTCCGCAGAAGTGCAGTTGGGCATAGGAGTCGTGTAAGGAGTGCGTAGGCCAAGGGAAGTCTCAGGGTTGCGAACCTGAGTGAAGCATCGAGAGACTGTTGTTGCAGGTGTGCGCAGGGTCAAAAGAATTCAGCACTCGGAAGTGTCTAAAGGTGTCTGCAAGGAGTGCGCGCAAGAGTCTTTTCTAAGACTCAGAGTTATAAGAAAGCTTAGGAAGGATAAGGCCTTCGAAATTGTTGAAGGACAATGCAGGGAAGCTATGAATGGAAGGTTGAAAGAAGCGTCATAAGTTTTCTCCGTAGGTGGACGAGTTTCGCGGAGGAACACTTGGTCATTCATAGAAATCGCCAAGGGAGGAATGGATGGTCGGTATTCTCCGAGGAGGATTCACAACATCTTGTGAGCCGTTAGATATCACAGAGGAGTAGGGGAGATATGGCGAAGTATCTCCAAGAGGTTCAAAGCTCAGGAGGGGTAGGACCGTAGATCCGTGCCACAAGGGCCGTCGGATTTACTCGTGAATTCCCATATCTGGGTTTCATGGGTTGAAACTCCGTAAACATATCAACAGGAATCGCGATATTTCGATACACGATATCCTGAAAGGCTAAGAGAATAGTGTGGGGGCCACAATGGTCAGAGAGGTGGACAGGTGGCACACTATTTCAGAGATTCGTTGCGAGAAGTCCCGAACTCTTTGCATCAAGATTCGTGATATTGCGAACCCCGAAGTGTCGATGGAATGAAGGACTGTTGAAAGGTCAACCACACGCGTGTATTGGGATTTCGGCAAATCGGGATTCGGGGGTCAGAGAACCAAGTTGTTCGACATTGCGAGTGCCGAAATCGCAATAGGAAAAACCCCGGTAGGAAAATGTCAGCGTTGAATGGTTGTCGGGTTTCAGGGATTCGAGAGACCAACGCTCGACCTACGGATTCGTGAAAGCACAAATTCCGATCTCCTAAGTGCAAAGAGGGGATCCCACGAGGATTGTTGTGGGTGCAGATTTCCCGATAGGGAAATAGAAGGACCTTTTTGAGTTCTTTGGGCTGATTGAAAGGAAAGATCCTATGAGCACACAGACCTTCTGACCTGCAGGTGTGGGGAGCGTGCGTGTGCACCATCAATGAACTTTTGTGGCAATATTGATGAAAATCCTGCCCTATTTAAAAATAACATGAAAATAAAGGAATCATGGAAAAATTTCATGGAATAATCTGCCCATATGTAGTAGTGTCATAGCTATTGAATCATCTCCTTGATGTCCTCATCTCCTATGTATGCCCATTTCAATGCATCATGGGTAAAAAGATACATGTTCATAAGAGTTACCAAATCTATAATATTGGATGTGGGTGGTATCAAAAGAATGTATTCCAACTACTTGGGGTTTCCCTTCATTTACTTCATGACTAGATGAAATTGTTGTAAAATCCCCATCCACCTCTAATCTCTAGTTTGTTGAATATTACTCTAGGCTTACAAATACTATATTTCATGGTGATCGATGTGAATAATAGTCTCATATCCCATCAAATAAGACTTCCACTTCTTAACAACTTGGACCAGGTCATATGGTTACTTATCATAGGTAGGGTAGTTTTAGACTCCCCTATGTTCATCATTTAATAGTGATAGTGTGTTGGATTATGTGATTGCAT
>ML804409.1:28400-43280 GCA_009831015.1 Picea engelmannii
GTCCTTCATTCCCCACACACTTTGAATCCAAGAATTCTGAGACCATAGATCTGATAGCTGCTCACAATCTATCTTGACAAAGAAAATCTCAAAGCCACTCCAACCAAGCTAATAATTCCAAGCCAAAGAACCACAACCAAGAATCCACAAGCTCAAGCTCACAAAAGCTCACCAAAGCTAACTTTCTCCATGAGAATTCCTCTCCTTTTATAAGCTGAAGAAGATAAGGTGAGGAGGTTAGGATGATCCCACTAAATCATGAAAGCGAGTAAGATCCAAACTATTCGGATGCCACCTCACCCAAGAAGCTTCTCCTTCTAGAAAATTCGAGAAACCGTACGTTTTTTCCACGTGCTGGAATGTCCGCACCCTAGCTATATAGCAACCTGCGGACTGTTCAGACCCTGTCTATATAGCAACCTACGGGAATTTTTCATTCCCGCACCCTGCCTATATAGCAACCTGCGGACATTTCTTTTTATAAGGTTTTTACATAGGAAAATGTAACTTTTTTCCTCAGGAAAAGTTCTTCTTCCTTCTCTCTTCAGGAACTCAGGCCACTGTGACCCCTCTAAAGGCAATAGATAGGTTTACATCATTAACGATCATAGGGATGATGAAAATAATGTGTAACAGCATGTTGTTGACTGTTTCAACAACGGGTCTTCAAGCAGCAACAATAATCTACAGTTTGAACTGTTTCAGCAACTATATGTTTCTGATCGATGGCTAAGTATGAGAGTAATGTAAAATTACATGTAAAACAAATTAAACATATAGTAAACAGAAGAAACGTTATATACCTTTGGAAATATAGGTTAAGGTGATAATGCAAGCTTAAATGTGAGTGGGAAAAGGATGTAATGATAGAAAAAAATATGAACAAAAAGGTACATTATAGGGTCCTAACATCCCCCCCAACTAAAAAGGTTGCATGTCCTCAGGCAACTTCAATCAGAATCAGAATCCGGATACCGACTCTGAGCGTGCAAATTACTTAAGCAGTAGCTGTGGAAAGTGTTGTTTGTTGGAGCTCTGAATCCTTGAACGTTTTGTAGCCTTTGCCAAGCTGTTGTTTCAACCTTCTTGGGCAACTTATGATGAACTTGATATTTCTCTACTGGCATCCACAGAATAGGAAAATGGAACTGATAACCTATCCATCTTTCAGAACATTGTTGAACACATTTGATGTAGCTAGGTACCCGAGAGATTGCTATCTCAAGATTGGTAGGACTAAAGGGATTGTGTTCCTTCCTTTTCTTAGAAGATTGTTGCCAAAACATGTTATTTTCTTGTAGGGAAGCGATCTCTGTGGATTTAATAAACTGTTGAAAATCCTGAAGTACTATTGTCTGTAGTTGCTGAATATATTGAATCATCCTTGGTTTCTTCAAAAATTGATAATACTTTGCAACAAAGGTGGCAACGTTCTGTGGTTCTGGCCATATCCAGAGGAGGTGTTTATCCTCATTATGCTTGGCAGCTAGGAAGTCATTATGCCATGTAATCTGATTGTCAAGGAAGGAGGTGAGTGCCCGAATCTAGATATCACCGACAAGAGGGTTAAGGTTAAGCTGTCGGTTCTCAGGGATGGCCTCATTATAAAGATATACCTCACATAGGAGGTGTTGATCAATAGTAGAGGCTTCTGCAAAAGTTCTAACAAAATCTGTTGGATTTAACACTGCATGGGGTCTGCCTTCTTTGATTGATTTAATCTGAAAAAATGTAAGTCGTTCTATGAGGAAAAGAGAGAAATTGGAGGATGGTTTCCTTGCAGACAACAATTTTTGTGCCAAGTCAAACATCAGGAGCAATTTTCCTTTTAGCTCTTCATTATGTTTCTTATGGGCACAGGATTCTTGGTGTTTTTGCTCCAAAGCTTCCCAGTTTGAATAGATGTGGTTTAGCCAAAGTAGTCTATGCTCCTGCAGGATTTTGTCCTATGTAATAGCAGACTCTTTTTCCATTTGTCCATTATTGCCTGCTCATCCCATGGTTGAGTTTTTGTTTTAGCATCACAAGTGATAGGATGAGGTAGGGTCTGAGTGGCTCATTCCACAAGAGTATGGGTGTTGATCTTGCTAGGAGGGGTAGATTCATCAATAGGCAGTGTTTGTACAGCTTTATTAATAAAAACAGGGGCTTCAGATGTAGCAGTTGTTGTAGGCCAGGGTTCATTTTGAATTTTGGAAGGTCCTACTAGTTCTTGTTTAACAACAGGGTTTTCTTCTTTGACTGCAAAAGTCGTAGGTGCAGGGGAAGCTTCAGGCATTGGAATTTGAGTTACTTTGTAGCCTTCTTGATAATAAATGTCCCCACATTGACTGCACATATACTCCCTACACTGATTCTCTTTTGTTCTTTCCTCTGTCATGGTCGCTATGCGAGATAGGGTATACAATTTAAGTTCCTTGTTGTAGGCTTCCTTTACCATTACTAGCTCTTTCTTGTAGGCTTCCAGTTCAGACCTTAGGAACTCATTTTCTTGTAAGACAGAGGCCATTGTTGGTTCTGGTTGTTGATATTTCATGGGTGTATTAAGAGAAGTGATTGGTTCTTGTGTAACAGTCACAGCCACAATAGTTGGTTCTTGTGGAGCAGCTACAGGATCAGCAACTGACTCTTGTGTTTCAGCTTCTTGATGTAGAGAAAGTAGTGTTGTGGCAACCTGGGCATCTGATTCCTGTATTTCGGTAACAACATCAGCAGTTGGTTCTTGTTTTTCAACTATAGCTGGTTCTTGTATAACAACTATAGCTGGTTCTTGTGTTTCAGCTATTGAATGAGTAGATGGTTCTTGTGTTACAGCTACTGGATGAGTATTTGGTTCTTGTGTTTCAACTACTGGATGAGTAGTTGGTTCTTGTGTTATAGCTACTGGATGAGTAGTTGGTTCTTGTGTTTCATCTACTTGATTTAAAGAGAATGATGTCGCAGTACATTGGGCCTCTGGTTATTGTGTTTCAATGCCCATGGGTGGAATAGGTAAAAATTCTAGAATTTGGGAGAGTAGAGGTGTACAGGATTTTAGCAAGATGGGTTGGGGGTTTAGGGCAGTGGCAGTAGTGGATGCTCTTGTTGAGGTCCTCATTAATTTTCTATGTAAAAAGGAGGGAAAAGGAGGAATTTGCTTCTTTCTTTTGCGTGTGGGTTTTTCCTCGGTGATGGGGTAGGGAAAGTTATCTGGTTCAGAATCATCGCTAAGGATATGAACAGTAGGAGTAGATGATTTTGGTAAGTTGTGGGGCAGGCTTGGTATGGTAGGAGGGTTAATTGGATCAATTGGGTCTGTAGGCGGATTGTTAGGTATTTCCGGAGGGTTTGGACGGTTTTGTGGTTACTGTTCCTAAAGATTTTCAGGATGTTCAACAGCTTCTTGAGGGTTTATGGGTGGGTTGTTTAGGGGAGGGTTTTGTTGGGAAAAACCCTTTTGGATGAGTAGTTGAGCGAGGTGGTGATGGGTGAGGGAAAGGGCAGGTTTTTTAGCCTTTTTACAATAATGTGACATATTTCTAAGACATCCGAGCAGATAGTAGGGAATATTCACCCATCTAGAATGTCGTAAATGAGACAACAAGAAACAATTGTACTGGTAGACTACCTGGTATCGGCCTTCACAGGTGAGGTAGTGCTTGAAAAACTCTATAACTTTCGGCCAAGGAGGCGGCAACGAGCTAAGTGGAACACCCCTACCTTTAGGCTCAATTTGTTCTCCTAGAAAGAGAAAATCATGTTGGGCATTAAGGATAATGTGTTTGTGTCTAAACCAATGAATGCCAATGACAGGGAGACCCGAAACCTGCACTATATCATCCTCTATGACTGGAATCTGAACCCCTTGAACAATGGAATAATCTTCTTGAAGATTTCGAGCAAATTGAAGAACTTGTTGTTGATCAAATCCTTGGAGCCTCTGAAAATAGCCTAGCTAGCCTGCCTGCAGAAACATTTGATAGACTTTTGGATATAATTCTAACAGGGCTGTTGTGGTGGGTTCGTATCATATAATAGGTCCTCCCATAGCTAACAACTCAGTAAAATGCAACTTTAGAGAGTCAAGTAACCGCTTCTAAACAGAGTAAGTTTTGTGGGTGAAGGCATGCAAATGGAGGTGAAAACAAACGAAATGATGGGTAAAAAGGAATGACGGTAGTCGGTTCATGTGAAATGATGGCATAAGATTTCAATATNCCAAGTACGGCTAAAATAATGATTTTAAGTGAATGATAATAATGAGTCGGGATCTTCTCATTAGCCATAGTTCAATTGTATTTACATATAAAGTTTACATACCTCATCTTTATCTTTGATTCGTACTTCAAAAAAAATATAGTGCCTGTCCATAATAGTTCTGCAGTAACCATGGGAGAGACTTTGGATTTATTAGAGAAATTGTATCTAGGGTTTATTTAATTATGAGAGAGGGTCGTGGAAGGAAAAAATGTAGTATGAGAGCGAAAGAGCTGAAGTAGATGTTTTTATTGACAGGGAATGCTGAAAAAGTGGTGTTTCAGCAACAGGAAAAGAATAGAAAAATGTTTGTTGAAGAGTGATGTTTTAACAATGGAAAATATTGTTGAAGAAATGGTGTTTCAGCAGTGGTGAAATGTTGTTGAGCAGTGGTGTTTTAGCAATGGAGAAAAAGGGAAAAATATTGTTGAACAGTGGTGTTTCAGCAATGGGGAAGATGGGAAAAATGAGGAAAAATGTTCCTGGAAAGTGATGTTTCAGCAATGGGGAAAAAGGCGAAATACTGTTGAACAGTGGTGTTTCAGTAATGGGGGAAAAGGGAAAAAAAATAGAAAAATGTTGTTGGAAAGTGATGTTTCATCAATGGGGGAAAGGGCGAAATATTGTTGAACAGTGGTGTTTCAGCAATGGGGAAAAGGGAGAAATATTCATGAACATTGGTGTTTTAGCAATGGGGAAAAGGGCGAAAAATGAGGAAAATGTTTGTTGGAAAGTGATGAAGAAAGAGGGAGAAGTGCTTCACAAAATGAAGCTTGGATATTCTTGAAGTAAGATCGTCCTTTCTTAGTAGGCCTTTTCTTTGATCGAGAATCTGGAAAAGAATCAATTGTAACATGCCATTCCTTCAAAGGGATTATCAGTAAAAGAAATATAATCTAATACTAAAGGAATTAAATTCAGAAAAATTAATTGCAATGAGGGGTAGGTGGCCCCTCTAGAAAGAGATAATGTGAGTCTACCACACATGTGGCCTTAAAATATTCTTTGGAAATGGGGCACTGGTACAGATGGAGCCAATGACCATTCACTAATAACGGTGTTTTAGAGTCATCAATTGTGAGGAGCCTTACTGTTCTAGTGGGGAAAACAGTGTCCACTTCGTAAGGTCCAAGCCATATTGTACATAGTTTCCCTTGAAATTCTTTAAACCGAGAATCATACAGTAAAGACCAATTACCTTTTTGGAATTGCTTATGCTTGATGGTTTTGTCATGCCATTTTGATCTTTGTTGTTGAATCATAGTTGTCTTATGAATGGAATCTAGTCTTTTTTCATCCAATTCATTAAGCTACTGCAACCTCGTTGTTTGTGCATTAGTCAAATCAAGGTTGACAGCTAAAGCAGTCCTTAAGGTTTTGATTTCAAATTCCACAGGAAAGATGACACTTTTTCCATAAACTAATTCATAGGGAGAGAATCGTGTAGTATTTCTCCAGGTAGTTCTATAAGCCCATAATGCTTCAGGAAGCCTGTGAGACCAATCCTTTCTGTTTTCCTTCATTGTTTTTGTGAGAATGGCTTCTATTAATTTATTTGTGCTTTCCACCTATCCATTGGCTTGGGGGTGGTATGGTGTAGTAATTCTATGATTTATATGATATTTTTGAAGGGTGTCATTAAAACCGTGAGAAGTGAAAGGAGGTCCTCCATCTGTAACTAATTCTCTAGGCACTCCAAATCTGATAAAGATTTCTTCAAATAGAAAATCTAGAACCGCTTCTTCCGTAGCTCTATGGAGTGCTTTAGCTTCCACCCATTTGGCCATATAATATGTGCAAACCACTATATAAACTTTTTGATTGGATGGAGGGTTTATGGGTCCTACAAAGCTTAAGGCCTATCTTTCAAATGGTTTGAGTACTACTTGGGGATTTAATGGCATTTCATCTCTATGATTAGGTTGACCCATTCTTTGACATCTATCGCAGGCCCGAACATATTTCTTTGCATCTTTAAAAAGTGAGGGCCAATAATACCCCATCCTGAAAATTTTATGTGTTGTTCTCTTATCAACAAAATGCCCTCCACAAGGGCCATCATGACAAGCTTTTAGTAAATCATAAACCTCATCTTATCTAATGCACCTTTGAATTTCTTGATCAAGTCCTATGTGGAAAAGCCACCCACTTATCCAGCTATACCGAGCACTTTGTTGAATGATTCTTCTTCTCTCTTGATGGGATAGGTGTGGTGGTAACTTACCTGCAACCAAGTAGTTAGCAATGTCTACATACCATGGTGAGTGAGAAGATGCTGGAAATAGATATTCATCAGGAAAGGAATCATCTACTGGGGTATTATCATCAGGTGTTAACCAAAAAAGGAAATCAACAACTACATTTTCTTTTCCTGGTCTATCTACAATTGTAATATCAAATTCTTGTATTAATAGTAACCATCTGGTGACTCGAGCATTTGTGACAGGTTTGTTCATTAAATATTTGATAGTTGAGTGATCAGTAATGACAAGAGTAGAGTAGCCAGTGATGTAATGTCAAAATTTATTAATAGCATAGATAACTGCTAAGAATTCCTTTTCGGTAACTGTATAGTTAAGTTTAGCAGGAGTCATATTCTTGCTAATGAAGTAAATAGCATAAGGGAGATGATTTTCTTCTTGTCCCAAGATAGCTCCTATTGCAGTATCTGAAGCATCAGAAGATATATGAAAGGGAAGTGTCCAATCAGGTCCTCTTAGAATAGGAGTTGTAGATAACTGATGTTTGAGTGTATTAAATGCTTCCTGGCAAGGATTAGTCCACTTGAATTCAACATTTTTCATAAGTAACACAAACAGAGGAGAAGCTATTTTGGAAAAAAAATTGATAAATCTTCTATAGTATCCAACATGTCCTAGGAAACTTCTCACCTCTGTTTGGGTTTTGGGAATAGGAAGGGTTTTAATGACTTGTATCTTGGATGGATCCACCTGGATTCCTTGAGATGAAATAAAATGTCCAAGCACTACTCCTTCACTCATCATCATATGACATTTTTTTGTGCTTAAGGAGAGGTGGGCATGTATACATCGTTTAAGTACTTTCTCAAGGCTTTGTAGTGCTTCCTCAAAAGAGGCACCATAAGGGGTAAAATCATCCATAAAAATTTCCATAGATTCATTAATCATATCAGAAAAGATTCCTATAACTGCTCTTTGAAAGGTTGTTGGTGCATTACATAGTCCAAATGGGAGGAATCTATAAGAAAAAGTTCCCCATGGGCTAGTAAAAGTGGTCTTATCTGGGTCTTGGGGTGCAATTTTGATCTGATTATACCCACTGAAACCATCTAAAAAGCAGAAAAATTTCTTCCCTGACAAACTATCTAACACCTGATCAATGAATGGTAATGGAAAGTGATATTTTTGAGTGGCTTTATTTAAGGCTCTATAGTCTACACATACTCTCCATTTCCCATTTTTCTTAATAACTATTACCAATGGGGAAACCCATTCACTATCTGATATAGGATATATAAACCCTGCATTAAGCAATTTTTGAAGTTCCTCCTTAAGAATTTCTCTTAAATTAGGGTTCATTCATCGTTGAGATTGGAAGATCGGTCGACAATCTTCCTTGATATAGATACGATGAGTACATAATTCGGGAGAGATTCCTTTCATATCTGTATAGTCCCATGTGAATGCTTCCTTATGTTCAAGAAGTAGCTTCATTAATTGTTGTGTTTCAGCATCTGTCAGGTTGGGGTTTATGTTCAGTGTTTTGTCAGGTTCAATTTCTACTGGTATACTTTTAGAAGAGATCGTGGCTGATGTTTGAGTTGGGTTTTCAGAGTTAAGGTTTTCCTGGTTATCTGACTCCAAAAGTGTAGTTAGTTGATTATGAGTTTCTGGAGTCATGGAGGAAGGTTCACAAATAAATTTATTAATTACTTCATCCTCAATGGCATCTTTAAGGCTTAAGGCTTGTCCGATAGTCAATATAGGTTGAGTAGTTTGATCATCAAAGTCCACCCATAAAGAATTGTCATTATTAATCAAGGGTGTAGAGTGAGGGTAGAGGGTAAGATGTTTAGTCTCATATCTATTGGAAATTTTCATTGAACCAGATCTACAACTGATAAAAGCATCTGCTGTGGCTAGCCAAGGCCTGCCCAAAATTAGAGGGTGGCCCCCCAACTTTATTTTAGGTTGTAATACCACAAAGTCAACTGGATAATTCCAGGATTCAACTGAGATGATTCGATATTCAATGACTCCTTCTGGTTTGATTGTAGAACAGTCAGCTAATTCTAGAATGGTTGGGGTATCTCTAATTTCATTCTTCAGTTGTAACAGTTGTGAGGTTTCAAGAGTCATAATATTAATACCAGCGCCTAAGTCTACCAGGACTCGAGGAATTATTATTTTTCCAATTTGCATTGAGACGGTAGGATGGTTGGGATCACCATATTTAACTGGGGGAACTTTACCCGACATTAGTGTAGACAAATCACCCATGACATGAACTGTGAGGGGATCTTTAGTTTTCCTATCGGGTTTCTTAACACAAATGTCTCGCATAGTTCTGGCATAAATTGGTATGTCTCTTAGTGCTTGTAATAGTGTAATTTTGACATAAAGATTTTGTAATTCCCCTAGAAGATTGAAAGCAGGTGGCTCAGGCATTTTAGTCAAAGATAAACGCTTGGGGAATGGTGGTTCTGTTGTTTCAGCAGCAGTGTTGGAGGATGATTGTACCTCTTTAGGTACATTGTGCTTTTTTATTTCTTCTTTATTGGAATAAGAAGAGGTAACATCATCAATGATGGGTTCTACTATTTTCCCAAATCGTAAATGAATATCATTGCATTGTGCAGGGAAAAGAGAAAGTATAGGCTAGTTTTGAATATCAATGCACTGCACAGCCTTATTATTGGGGTTAGGGTTAGGTTGTACAGGTAGTTGGGGCCTCATCATTTGATTTTTCGATGGAGTACCTGATGGTAAAGAGAGTGGTTGCAGAAATTGTGATTGAAGTTGAGGTAATTGATTTGGGAACGGGGGTTGTTGACCTCTCCAATTTCGATTTCATTGGTTAAAGTAAGGTTGTTGTTGTGGAGGCCAAGGAGTCCACATTGTTGGATCTACAAAGGGAGGGTTAGTTTGTTGCATGGGTGGGTAATTCATTTGATTAAGGGGTGGGTATTGGATTTGATTATAGGAAGGGTAATTTGCTTGATTAAAAGAAGGATAGTTATTCCAACAATTAGAAGATCTAAATGGCATATTAGGATTCATACCATATCCCCGCAGCTTCCATTGCCTTCTCTGTGTCAACAGATAGACAGCTTCAACTTCTTCATCAGTTGGTTGTAATGCTACCTTGATTCCTAGTATAGAAGGGCATTGTTGAGTTTCATGATCCTTATCACAAATGGTGCAGATTGGATTTTTGTCCAATGGGCATTCCCTTCGTGGGTGCTTATCTATGCATTTGGAACAAAATATGGACAGAGTTGCTTATGCTTTGGCTTGTTTCTTTTGAATCTACAAGGTATCAATTTGTGAAGCAAAAGAGCTTAACATTTCAGTTTTAAAACCCTCAAGTAAATTACCTATTTTGGCTCTTGTTTCTCCTCCACTGGCTAATTTTTGAACTCTTGAAAATGTGGTATCCCTAATATTTGATCTATTCCTTGCAGCTCCACTTGAACATCTTTTACATAGGTTAACAATTTCATCATATGATTCTTTAGATATGTCCCCTTTTCCAAGCATATTCAACATATCTAGACAGTCATCCCTTACTCCTTTTAGTAATATTGTTTTAAGAATATCTTTACTTACATAGGGGTGACTGGATCTTTGTAGATTATACTATAGCCTTTCCACAAAGTCCTCCAAATTTTCATCCTCTTTATGTATCATCTTGAACAGTTCCTCTCTTTTTTCTCTTATTCAGCAATAGTCTTGTTATTTATGAAGGAATTTTTGTTTCATCTGATCCCATGTTGTAATTTCATGACCTCCAAGACTCATGAACCATCTTAATGCATTTCCTTTTAATGTTGTTGGAAATAGCTTCAATTTTTTAGCATTGAAAATGTAATCATAACTTCTGCATAATATGTCAAACTCGAAAAGGAATTCATCAGGATCTTCTGAAGATAAACCATGAAAGTTAGGTAAAGCTGAGAGTGGAATATTCTTCATGGGAGCTACTCCTCTAGGAAGATCACCAATAGAAAATCCTAAGGTGGAAAAATAGTTTTCATCATTTACCTCTCCTTCAATACCTTCGTGTTCTTCATGATGCAGTTCTTCATGTCACTGAGGAGCTTCTTCATGTTGCGGCCAGTGTAACAGCTGTTACACTGGTCTTCGAGAGCTTGGTCGCTGAGGAGCAACAGATTCGGATTTTGATATAATCTCGTCAATAAAAGTCTTTCTTCCTCCCCTTCCTCTGCCCCTGCCACCTGTAGGGTTAGTTTGTTTGGGGTCTCCACGTCCTCTCATGAAATCTGTATATCTGAAAGAACATAAGTGTTTTTGAAATATATAATTGTCTTCCCTGGCAACAACGCCAAAATGTTGGTCACTGTAATTGCTTATTAACTAAACAATCAAGTGTTACATAAATTGTCAACCCAGGGAAGTTTGTTTATTTCAAAGGCAATCACACACTGTATATGCTCAATCTCAAAATCAATCTAGAGTTGAAGTAAAAGTACATTAATCACATCTTGCCTTGAACAAACTAAACTTCTACTTTGGATTACATAAAATCAATCTATCTATTGCAAAGTTCAAGGCTTAAGGAAATAATTATCAGAAGAATCTTGGATTACATTAAGAAACAACAACCTAGGAAAAGAAATCTTTCAAGGTACTGCAAGGAAGACTAACTATTTTGTAATAGAGAACATGACCCTATTCCCCAAGCAGGAATCTTTAGCACCTGTCTCTGATTATCACACTTTCATAAATTCATCAAGCAGAATTACCAATCAGAATGATTAACAACTACCCAAGCATGAATTGCATGAAAACAATGTAACAATCAGTAAAGCAGAGTTTCAGCAAAACAGAGTTCAGTAAAGTAGAGTTTCAGCAAAATAGAGTTTAATCAAGGCATGAACAAAAATAATACTAACACACTACAGAACTAATGGGTGAATCTTGTGAATAAGGTGGGCCCTCCCTTCTCACAAGATTCCCTAGGAATGAAAGGAACTAAGAAGAAATGCTTAGAGCAATATTTTATTCATCTGTCAATTGTATCATGTTACAATATCCAAAGTGAACACGTCCTTCTCTGTAATTCCTTTCTAACCAAAAAGGATTATCCTTCTAATGATGATTTCCCCTTATTTAAAGAGGAGAATCCTCTCAATACAATTGATTATCAAATTACATGTGCACATACGAATCCTATTCTTAGTCAGATCTAATCTTCTATGCTGGAATAGGATATTCTGATCTCCCGTAGCAAAATGCTATTACAATAGTTGGAATGGTGTTGGGTTGAGGTGTAGTTGTTGCGGCCAGTGTAACATCTTCTTTATTTATCTTCTTGTTACTGTTGTTTTATATTATTTCAACATCGCAAATCATGGACTATTTCAGCAACAGGATTTGCGTTATGACTGTTTCAGCAATGTGGTCTCAAGCAGCAACGATGGTTGGTGTTGGCTTAAGGTGCAGCTGTTGCGGCCGGTGTAACAGCTCCTTCTTGTTACTGTTATGTGAATTTTTGTTCCAGCATTGTAGATCACGGACTGTTTCAGCAACAAGATTTGCATGATGTTGACTGTTTCAGCAACAGGTCTTCAAGCAGCAACAATAATCTGCAGTTCGAACTGTTTCAGCAACTATATGTTTCTAATCGATGGTTAAGTATGAGAGTAATGTAACATTACATGTAAAACAAATTAAACATATAGTAAAGAGAAGAAACGTTATATACCTTTGGAAATATAGATTAAGGTGATAATGTAAGCTTAAATGTGAGTGGGAAAAGGATGTAATGATAGCAAAAAGTGTGAACAAAAAGGTACATTATAGGGTCCTAACAAGTATGGACAGAGATGGATTTGTAAGAATACTTAGCGGGTTTTAATAGATATATGATAGTGGACGAGAGCATGGATTCATAGATTGGTTCAGAGAGTGGTTCAAAGACAAAGAAACATTATCGTAATGGATGATAATTACACAGAAAATGGCTCAAACAATACTAATGGATTACAAATTGACAGATGTTTTTTGGACACAGGAAGTGCATACATCAGTTCACATTCAAAATAGATTAATGCTTAGAAACAACACTGATAAAACTCCCTACGAGCTATGGAAAGGAAGACCAACAAATGTAAAGCACTTCAGATTTTTTGGAAGCAAATGCTACATCAAAAGAGAAGATGGAAGAATGGGAAAGTTTCACTGTCATGCAAACAAAGGAATACTTGTTGGTTACTCAAGTACAAGGAAAGAATACAAATGTTACAATCTAAGATTAAACAAAGTTGTGGAAAGCATCAACGTAACAATTGATGAAACAAACAGACCAGAATCAAAGGAAGAAGAAAACAAATCAATGGAACAAGTTTTCGAAGAAGAAGATGAAAAAGAAGTAGAAGAGGAAGATGAAGATTAAGAGAATCTGATAGAAGAAAAAGAGAAAGTCCAGCAAGTATCTCCAAAGACACCTAGTAAATGAGTACAGAAGAATCATCCTTCAGATGAGATTATTGGAAACAAAGATGCAGGAGTTGAGACTAGAAGAAAAATCCGTTCACCAGAATAAACACACCTAGCACTCTTATCTACAATTGAACCAAATTGTTTAAAAGAAGTCAGCAAGGATGAATTTTGGAATAAGGCCATGGATGAAGAATTGGATCAAATAGAGAAAAATGACACTTGGGAATTGGTTCCAAGACCAAAGAATAAGAATGTGATCGACACAAAATGGGTTTTCAGGAATAAATTGAATGAAGAAGGAATAAAGCTAGATTGGTATGTAAAGGATATGCACAAATTGAAGGAATCGACTTTGAAGAGACATTTGCCCCAGTTGCCAGAATGGAAGAAATCCATTTGCTTCTAGCTTATGCATGCTCCAAAAATGTTAAAGTATATCAGATGGACAAAAAATCAGCTTTTTTAAATGGGGAACTTGAAGAAGAAGTCTACATTGAACAACCAAAAGGATTTCAATTGTCAGAGAACACAGACTATGTGTATAAATTAAAGAAGGCCTTGTATGGTCTAAAATAGTCTCCTAGAGCATGGTACTCTAGACTAGTTAAGTATCTGCAACAGGCACGGTTTAGAAAAGGAAGTGCAAACAACAACCTCTACATCAAGGTAAGTCAAGGGAATATTTTATTAATTGAAGTTTATGTTGATGCTATTATTTTTGGTAGTGATGATGATACGTTAAGCCAGAAATTTGAAAAAGACATGCAGAATGAATTTGAAATGTCGTTACTTGGAGAACTATCCTTCTTTCTGGGACTTCAGATACGTCAATGCAACCAGGAATTTTTATTTCTCAAACCAATTATATCAGAGAAATGATAAAGAGGTTTGGAATGGAAGATTGCAAACCAATTATCACTCCCATGCAAACCAGTTGTAAGTTAAGCAAAGATGATGATTCAAAGTCTACAGATCAGAGGAAATATAGGTCAATGATTGGCAGCCTACTATATGTGACAACATCCAGACCAGATGTAATGCAGGCAGTTAGACAGGTGGCACGATTTCAAGAAGCACCAAATGAATCACATGTATTAGTAGTAAAGAGGATCTTCAGATATCTCAAAGGAACAAAAGATTTTGGATTATGGTATCCAAAAGGAAAAGATCTATCACTCATTGCCTACACAGATGCAGATTGGGCAAGTTGTATTTATGATCGATGAAGCACCAGTGGAGCAATGTTCTACTTAGGTGAGTGTTTGGTATCATGGCTAAGCAAGAAACAATCATTGGTATCTCTATCTACAGCCGAGGCAGAGTATATTGCAGCAACAACGTGTTGTACATAGGTTCTTTGGATGAAACAAAATTTGACAAATATACAGGTTGAGTATGATGAGCCCATTCCAATATATTGTGATAATACAAGTGCCATCAATATCTCAAAAAACCCGATGATGCACTCCAAGACGAAGCACATTCCAATCAAGTATCACTTTCTACGGGAACAGGTTCCAGAAAAGAACATCATAGTTGAGTATGTGGTCACAAAAGAACAAGTGCCAGACATCTTTACAAAACCACTTCCACAGGTTGAATATCTTCGCCAAAGACTTGGAGTTCTTTCTACTTCAAAAATGAATGTTTTTTTAATGATTTTTGAATGCTTATCTTATATGTCTTAGATGTACATGAGGAAGCACCATAAGAGGACAGTCTATCAGCGAGAGTAGCCCCAGATGGAAAGATACATTTTCCATTGATGACAAATGGGGAGAGATTTATCATATGCAGAGGACAGAGGCATGGTTCCAGAGGGAGCATATATTTTCGATGCAGAGGACAAAGGCATGGTTCCAGGGGGAGCATGAGTGATATGATTTCAGTATTGCATTAGAGTGTTGCCATCAATGCCAAAGGGGGAGATTGTTGATTAAGGTTGGTTGTCATTGATGTCAACCCTTGAAGAAAGCCC
>ML804409.1:46919-68086 GCA_009831015.1 Picea engelmannii
GGGGGAAAATCTGTCTGTTTTTTATAATGGTATGCAGAACTATAACACTGAGTCTGCACCTTGGGTCTCTAGCCCTTTTTCTCTTGATATGTCTTCTCCCATGCAGCCCTCTCCCTGGCCCACATATATGAATCCTAACATTGGACCCGGGGGCACCATGGCTTTGATGCCTACTTCTTCGTTTGATATGAGTCATGTCCCCATGGGAGGTTGGAAGCTTCCTCCCTACAAATCCAATACTAGCTATGCTCTTTCAGGAGCCAGTACTCATATGGGTGACTATCCCACTTATTACCCCCCACCCATGTATCTTTCGTCTGCCATGTCATTTCCTTCGAACACTTTTTCCATGATAGGTCCTCAATTACCACCAGGTCTTTCATATGGAGAGAAGCAATTTTACAGTTCGGGATACCCTCTTTATGGGACCACTTCACAAGGGGGAAACATATATCCTCACTCCAATAATACTTAACCTACCTCATTCTCTTCACAAACCCCAGTGACAATGCCTGTCCAAACCTCATCGGACCATTTTGGCGTGAACCAACACCTTTCTAGGCTAGGGAAAGAGGTACACCAAGATCCTGCCTGGCTTGCAATTTTTCAGAATCAATCTTTTCCTGGACCATGGACTCAAATGCCACCATCTATTTTTAACCCAATCACTATCAATCATACTAGTGCTCCATCACCAACATCTACCAGTCATGTCGGCGATGGGTCGACTTCTTCTAAAAACTACATTGATAACTTGCCCCCAACCTCTACCAATTATGTTGGGGGCACCGTTCTTTTTTCCTCGAATCATAGCCATGACACGTCTCCCACTTCTACCCATCGTGCAGGAGATGACTCTCTTTCTCCCACTAGTTACATTGAGAATCGCAGACGCCTCATACATAAGCCTAAATTCTTTTGCAGGACTTGCGAAGGAAGTCACCTTACTCATTTGTGTCTGATTATTGCCAAGATACCCAAGAGCCCTTCAAATTATGAGGCATCCATGGTTTCTCTTCACATCAATTCTCCCTTGATTGTCTCAGTGGTTCCATCGATGCAATCTTCTCCCGACCTCACCCCCTTTGTTAAAGGTGAAGTGTCTCTTGCCCCCGTTACTATACATTCTCTTCAGCCAATAATTGAAGAAGTGGCCACACCAGTGTAATCTCTGGTCAACCTTACTCTCCCTAATAGAATGATACACCTTTCATTCATGTCATCAACATTCCAAATCCTCCTCCTTCCGAATGAGAGAGACATATTCTTCCCTCGAATGCTCTCCCTCCAAGTCCTGACGAGGTTCCTTTTGATTAGGATGACCTGATGGGACATCCCATTCCCACACCTATGTCTTTTCCATTAAGAGACATTATTTGAACCATCATGGAGACTGTATCCTCCATTAGCACCTTCTCCTCCTTGACTTGGAAAGCATTGGGTTTTCCCAAGCTCTTGTCAGCTATCCGCAAGGTACTGAATTTTGGTAGAAGGTCGGGACAGAAGCCTTGGCCTCCCCTTTTACATGTTGATTAAGACTGATAACGAATCTCAGTTAATCTCTTTTCCAACTCATCCAAAAACTAAAAATATCATCGATTGATTTGTCCCTTTCACACTCGTTAAAATTGGATTTGAAAGATCATGATTCCTAGTTAAGCTCTTTTCTGACTCGTTATCAAAAATAGAAAAGATTGTCGAGTGAACTTGTATTTTTTACACTCGTAAATGGATTTGAAAAGACGTTTATTTGGCACAAGTTTACCCCTTATTCACACCAAGTAGACTAAAAGATAAAAAAAAGGACATTTTTTGGTGTTAATGTTTTATTGCATCTCATGCCCTCGCTTGTTGTATTGAGCCTTTAGCCGGTTCTCTCTTTGCATTATAAATTGTTGCCTAAGTAGTTTGCATCCTCAATCATGCAAAGCCTTGTTTTTATCCTTCACAATTTGACACCCTATACCCTGCAGGGAACATCACCCTGAGTGTCCATCTCCCACATGCATTCCCTTACATTGATCATAGGTACGTTCCACTTCCAGAACTAGTTTTTCTTACTTGTGACACTCGTTCCCTCCTGTGTATCATAGCATTTGTTTGTTATGAAAAAGAAAAAAAATATGGGCTGGAAGGGAATACTATATTGTAATCAGCAGCAATTGTGTCACCTTTGAATAGAGCACAAAGTTATTGAGTCCTTGCGTCATCATAATTTTGGGTTTAGCATGGCCTTAGGAAGATGATCTCGCTACAGAGTTTTCTCTACCAGCTAGTTACTCTTCCAATCCCTATAGAGAATGTTATTGATGCCTCCTACATCCAATTGTCACATCATTGAGTCCATGTTGTCGAAGTTCACCATATGTCTCATGCTCTTGTTCAGAGGAATTCTATCAACCTATTTCGGCCACTCCTCAGAAATATTGACTTTGCATGTCGGCCATACCCTCAGTTTGTCTCAGAATCACATGATACTTTGGTCTTATCATGCACCTTGGCCCTACTTTCATCACCAGTAGGTCACCTTGAACCCAACAATTGACATTTCATCATTGGTCGTTGATTGGGTGGTTTCCCTTATGTTTGACGGCAAGATATCTATTCACAATTTGGGATTCGTGTAGTGTCTTGGAGTCCATTAGCCTTATTGGTGGTTTCCTTGCCTTTGTCAACAGTTTTTCATCATTGGTTTCTATTCAAAGGGTCATTTTCGTGTACCACTTGCATTTGGCACATGTGAAAGATGCATAGGGTTGTTGGTTCATGAACATGTTCTTCATTCGATCTCCACCAAATCATGAATCTCCTGCTTTGTTCCTCATGCTGATTGATGAGAGATACCTCAATTTTCCCCTTTTAGCGGGTCTCCTTCCATCGACTTAAGCTCATTTATTCTAGATATGGGACCTAGAGTTTTATGAGTACCTTGAGGCTTGCAGTCACAAGTGGCAGTCTCTCTTGCCTTTGACAGATGGGAATACATCAATGTCTCTTGATCAATGGATATCTCAAGTGTTTGACACCAACTCCTTTATTCACATTTGTAGAGATGTACTCATTTCCTTGATACCTACTTTCATCATCGGTAGGTTGTCTCGAGTTTGTTAACAATATAATTCAATGACCAGTAATCAAACGATGGCTCATCGTGTTCGACCTCAACTCATTTATTCACATGATGTAGACTTGCACCATTGGCGGATAGTGTAGAAGACTTGAAGACATCACTATGTGGTCGCATCTTTCCTGAGTTGTTTCTTCCATTTCATTGGACCAGTACCTATTTGACTTCAATGATCATGGGAGATCAGATTGTACTACATGGTATACAGATATCTTCAGATTGATTTTTGAGACTGGTTTCACTAGGCCTTGTTTGTGACTATGACAACTTTTGGCATATAACTGCATTTGTATTTTCCTATTCACATCCATGAACACTTGTTTGGTATATTTTTCACATGGATCTGCATTGTATTCTTGGAAACCATGTATGCAAAGTCAGTACATAATGTAATGAGCAATTGAGTTCATCCAGCTAGTTCTCTACCACTCCACTTCTAGGTTATTTATAATGTATTTTGGTCATTGCAGATACTCCTCTCATCTCACACATTAGGGGGCATCTGTTATAGCAAGATTTGCCTCACCATTGCTATCTTGCACAAAGGGCCTTTTTCCATTTCTCTATGTAGACTTTTTATCCCTTTTTTATGAATCCAGAGCTAAAAATATACATTTTTCCACATATACGCTCCCTAACTGTTATACAAGATGCGTATATGCTTGTTGCACTACTAAAACTCGCATATATCAGGATTTGTGCCAGAAAATACAAAATGAGGTCGAGTTTCCATGTTACGATAGAAAATCTTTGATCCTTGGCCTTCCATATACTGGAAACGTTTCGACTATGCCCTTCAGTTGCATTTTGAAGGCTATAAGAGCACAATTTCGAGCTATGTAAAAGGGGAGAAAGAATTCAACTTTGAGAGAAAAGTTACTCTGGAGAAATTACTTCATATTGAGTCTGCATCCCTTTATCCCTCAAGTCTGAACACAGTGTTCAGCCCCCAAGCTCTTCACTTATTATTGAGAGGACCTCTTTGCCTCTTTCTCATGAGCTTGCCTTTGGTGGAGGATTGAAGTGGTGGGGACCCAGTTGGAAGGAACTTGGTTTCGAACCGTGTCGACACGGAAGTCTGTAATGTTGACACTTTTGTTGATCAATTATTAATAGAAATACTCCTTTCCCATCTTATTGGTATCTTACAAATATATGATTATTATCCATGGGCATGTTTGTAATGTTTATTAATGGATTATTCTATCTAATGTGATAACCCCTTTTATATCATCATTATATACTTGCTTTTCTTTTTTGTTGAGAACTTCTCGTAGGTATAAAGATTTGAGTCAAAGTGCTCAACGGTGGAACATCATCAAACATTGGATCGAGGTAGGCCTCTTTCTTGTATTGCACATTAGTTTATATAGCATATGTTGGAATTGAGTTGATTTATGCAGTTATACCTGTTTGTTGTGATTTACCCTTAGCCATAAATATTTTTTCCCTTGTAACAAAGGTATTTGGGTCCTTACTTCTATTACCATAAAAGGTGGGCAGTGCAGAGAGTGGAATGTTCTTCATGTTGACATTTTGTGTGGTATCCAAAATTGGAAACCCAAATGTGGTTTTTGTTTCGTTTCCAACTTCTTCTCCCTCATCATGTCTCACATGGTTGTGATCCTCCTGATCATCCATACTAATTTGATTCCCAAAGAGAGAATACCTGAATGGTTTTATCCCTGAAGTTAAAAAATTGTCTCAAGGTTCTTTTTCAGGAAGGGTATTCCTTCGATAAGAATATTTATCTACTATTTGGATGTTCGGTACTTTACTCGAGCATGTTGAAACTATTGGTGCCAAAGTTTCTATTTCAACTTGGGATATAACTATTTTGGTTGAACTGCCAAAGAGAACATTCACCTATTCAAGGTCAATGATATCTACAAAGTTAGAGTCCCCTGATGGTGGTGAAATGGAAAAGGTTGTGTTGGTTGGTTCTGATGAAGGTTCAAGTGGTGTTTCCTCCTATCCCACTACTCTTGATGTCTCAATTTTTTGTTCTATAGTTTTCCCAGTTTTGGTATCCTCTGAGACTTTTTTATCTCTTTGGGTTGATCTATCCCCTACTTTCCAGTATCATTCTTCAGAGTTTATGGGTGGACTGCTCCTTCCTCCAAAAAGGTTAGAAGGTACCTTGATCATAAATTTTGGTTTGGTTTTAATATATCTACCCTTTAGGTCCCTAGGTTTTTTCATGAAAGAAGTACAAAAAGAAAAACTACCATTGGGTTTGGGGGAACCTACTATAACATATGTGTAGGTTCTTACCGCTTGTCTTAAATCTCCCTCGCCACCAAACTAGTACTAATGATCATAAATAATCTACTTCCTAACTATTTTCTACCTTAAGGAAACTCCCCGACAACGACGCCAAAAATGATGGGTAAACTATATGTGCTAATTTCCCTTAATTAAATTGTCAACCTGGGGTAAGTAAAATTATATTTGTGACACAGCATGAGTCAAGGAAGAAATAAAAGCTAACAGAAATATTATCTAGCTAAGAAGATGGTCTACCCTAGGGATCAACACTATTTTCAATTTACAATTCTACTTTAAAAATATGACTTTTAAAATCCATTTAAACAACATGTTCTATGTTAAATTTACAAAGCAACCTTTAACTAATGATTTTTAAGCAATCTAGGACTATGAACTATTTAATCTAAGTAGCTTCAAACAATCTAGGATTATGAACTATTTAATCTATCTCTGAATAAGAAAATAACAAATAATCTATCTCTAAACTATTTAATCTATCTATTCAATCTATCTCTGAATAAGAAAATAACAAATAATCTATCTCTGAACTATTTAATCTATCTCTGAATGAACAAGCAATCTTTGAATAAGCAAATAATCTGTCAGAATTATCTTTACAAGTGACCTCTATTCTTAAAGCAAAAACTCACAATTATTTCTATCCTATAGAGAATAAACACTAATCTACCTAACTGAAAGCAAGAGTGTTGTGACAGTATTCAAATGTGATGTTTGTGTCTACAGTGGTGAATTGCATCATTATGGCATATAACCACTAATGACAATTCAAGTGGAATTAACTCAATACTAACTTCTATAGAGAAATGTAGAGTATGGATAAGGCAATCTATAGAAATCTTTTCCCTCATAAAAACAACATTAGATATTCTTGGAATCCATATGATTTATAAACATTGTGCAAAAGAGATTCAACATTAATCATTTCCTCTATCACACTAATACTAGAAAATACTCTGTACGGAATCAATAATTCATGCAAACCTACAAACTCATAACTTGTACTAATTAGAAATCATAATTCAAATTCATAACTAGGATACCATTGAAAATCATAACTCGAAATCAAATTCTATCTTATCATGTTGATGCTAGAAACATGATTAACAAGTTATGCACACCTACATAGAGTATTTAAAAATTACAACTTAATAAATGAACATTGTCTAAATAGATACTCTGCAAAATGATTTACAACTTTATGAAACATAGAGAAAAATACATGATAGCATAATTAAACAACTTCTAAACAAGTGAACTACAACATGCAAGCAAAGTGTTAAACATATAAATATAAAAAAGTAAACATGGACGTCCACAAATGCTCTGTAATACACACAATCCAGAAAGCAAGTTTCAAGCTAGGAGAGATATACACAACAATACAAATTAAACAAGCAATTCGAAATTAAATAGTTATACACGGTGATATGAATTAGAAAAGCAACTCAAAATTGGTAAGTGATAAAATCCAAATATGAAAATACAGATATATACTGATATGAACAACTACCCAGACCACTGGTGGCCCCCCTAGAAGATCATGGCGCTACTTCACTAGAAAAATGCAGTCACAAAATTAACAGAGCATTGGTATTGATCATCAAAAAAAAAGTTTACAACCAATTTGAAGATAATGTCTATGTATATAAATAAAATATGTGTCTCTTTGTGGAATATGCAACAAGTATTTATAGAGTTATACAGATCTTGAGAGATCAACCACTGGAAGGGTCGACACTCTCTAAAAACAGAAATACATTAAATTCCATTAACATAAAGCATCTTGTCCAACATCTTCGTGCACTCAAAATAGTGGTCGCTGCAACTAACCATGTCTGAATGTGATGAGCTCCATAGCTGGAGGTCGTGAGTGGGCACAAAACCCATGTTCCTGATTTGTCCATCGAAGCCCGC
Organism: Picea engelmannii; assembly: GCA_009831015.1. Lineage (NCBI taxonomy): Eukaryota > Viridiplantae > Streptophyta > Pinopsida > Pinales > Pinaceae > Picea > Picea engelmannii. The sequence continues at coordinate 54,250 of ML804409.1, forward strand.
CGATGTGCTAACCACCAAATCCAATGTGCTCTAAGTGCCAGATGGAGTGTCGGATGGAGGTTCGGACGAAGGATTGGGCAAAGGAATGGATGGAAGGTCGAATCACATTTTTGGCCTGTTGCAAGAAAACAAGAAATGTTAGACCATTGTAATCATCCAATTGAAGACGAATTAACATAAAACCATTGCAAAACAATGATTACACATACCTCATGATGTTCCATAGCGAATTGATGCACAAATCTTGATAATACCTTTTAAAATGGCTAAATAAGAGAATAGAATGTATAATTTTCATATGCAAAAAGGATTTTGTCATTGGAAAAATAGTCAAAACACCAAATCAACAACAAACACCTCCTTATTGTGTCATACAAATCTCATAAGATTGATGGCTAGTAAAATCATGCCTTGATTATTTTGTGGGTGGTTGCAGTAGGTGCAAAGTGTCCACCACATATTCCCTCATGAAATTCTCTGATTAGTTCTTGGGATTGATTTTCATCGACACATCTTAGCAGTATACCATCATAATTTATTATGAATAGTATGTCAACAATCAACACGTATTGATTCACCTTCATCTCTAGTGTCCTTCGCTCCTTGGGATTCATGGTGACAGGAAATTTCCTGGACCTTAAGTCGAATACAATATCTTTGTACCATTATGAATCAGCTAATGGTTCTTCGTCTGAGATTGAAATCACCCCATCGACCGAATTCCCATTTGCGATGAGCTTGCAAGAACCTTTTCCTTTGATTTCCTTTAAATATTTAATCTTGATGTCATATTCTTGTATCTTTTCCAACCAGTTAGCCCATTTTCCTTCTCTCAACTATTGATTTAGAAGCATCTTCACTGGTGATGATGGAACATAAATAATATGGGATTTTAATATATACATCTGAAAGTGTGCTACTTCTTTTACAAGAGAAAATGCTTGTTTATCCAGTTCTGAATACCTCAACTCATAGTCCTATAGTGTTTTTCTCATAAAACTTATTGGGATTTCTTCTCCTCTTCTATTCTTCTGAGTGAGAACGGATGCAACAACTGTCTCTGTAACAACTAAATAGATAATGAAGTCTCTTTGGAAGTCCATACTAAGGATGATAGAACTAGTGGTGATTTCTCCTTTGATATTGTTGAATGCCTCCTAAGTATCTGTTGTCCATTTGAACCTCTGCTCCTTTTTCAACAACAAATTGATCGGCTTTATGATCCTTGCGTAGTCAGGAACAAATCTTCGCACAAAATTGATTTTTCTGAAGAATGACTCTACTCCCTTCTTGGATGTCGGGGGGTTGAGCTCATTTATTTCTTTAACTCTTTTTGTATCTATGTAAATCCATTCCTTGCATACAATATCGCCCAAGAATTTTCCTTGATTTACAGCAAACAAGAATTTCTTTAGATTTAGAGATACACCATATAGTCTACATCTTTCAAAAACCTTTCTCAAATGATGGATATGATCCTCCCTTTTCTTTGAATGCACCATCAATTCATCTTGATAGTCTACCATAAACTTTCCTATCAACCTATTGAACGCATGATCCATGGCCCTTTGGAATGCGTATCCAACATTCTTCAAACCAAAGGAAATTCTAACATATGCATATGTCTCCCATGGTGTGATAAATTTTGTCTTTGCCCTATCTTTCTCGGCCACCAAGACCTTGTTATATCTAGAAAAACCATCCAACATGGACATGTAGGCCGATCCAGTAACTTGTTGTAGAAGAAACTCCATATTAGGCAAAGGAAAATTATCATTTATGCTTGCTTTGTTAAGGTCTCTGAAGTCAACACACAACCGTATTTCCCGGTATTTTTTCTTACAATCACCGGATTTGAAAGCCAGTCTGGATGTCTGATGGAATAAATTATCCATGCCTTCTTCAATTTCTCCAACTCCATTTTTACCAAAGGTTTCAACTTGGGATTCATCATCCTTATTTTTTGTTTTGCTGGCTTTGCTTCTTCCCTCAAAGGAATGATATGTTGGAATATTTTTTTATCATATGCTTTCAAATTATCATAGGTCCAAGAAAACAGATCAATATATTCCTTGAATAAGGAAACATATTGGTCAACCTATTCAGTGGTGCAATCAACTCCCAAGTTGACATATTTTGGGGAATTGTCAGTTCCAATATTGACTTTTCTCATTTCTTGCACTTTTCAAACTGAAACTTCTTCAAGGAGATTCTTAGCATGATCATATTTTGTAAACAGAGATTCAACTTGTATACAATCTTTGGGGACAACAGACGAGTGTTCATCTTCTTCATCATCATGGTTTAACAAAATATTTTCCAGTTGTTCATCATTCTCAAATACTTGCAAGTACTCAATGTTATCGGGTACAGACAGTCGAAAAGCTCTTTCTACCTGGAAATACGTTTTGCTTTAGACATCATCTAGGTTTGACAATGAGGCCACCAATGCTAGTGAATCAGCCTTGTGATTCTTGTCTATTGGAATGAAATAAATGTTGAAGGAACTGAAAGATTCCACCAACTCGTTAACTCTTTTGAAATACATCTTAAGTCTGTCCTTTTTTATTTTATACCTCTGGGTAACTTGATTGATCACCAAATTTGAGTCTCCAGTTACAACAATATGTTCTATTTTCATTTCATGTGCAAGGATCATCCCCTAAATCAAAGCTTCATATTCTGCCTCCTTATTTGTGCATGAAATGGGGATGCATAGTCTTACTTGGACTCAAAATAACAATTCCAACTCAGTTCCCAAATTTTGAACAAGATCCATTGAATGACATACTCAAATAGCCTTCAAACAAACACACTTGATTTCATTATGTTCCATGTCTAGGATAACATAGTTTCAAATCCCGACATATATATAATATTCTGTCAATTCATTTTCCTTCTTATTGAAAGAGAAGGGTTTTCTAGGTTCACAGGGTACTTTAATCATCACTCCCTTTTTTCTTGGTAGCATCATTGTTGAAGGTGAATCCCCCTGAAAACAAGTGTATTCCCTCTTGGCCTCTAGACTCTTAAGGCCAAGACAAAAAAGTGCTTAACATGGACACTGACTTCCTTTTAGATCTAATCAACATAATGAATGAAAGAGAAGGAGAAAGATATGTACCTTATTAACGACATTTGTCCTTGCAAAGTCCTGGTTGATCTTTGATTCTGAGCTCCCTGATAGATCCTGTAGGACAAAAAAAGGTACAAAATACTTCCTAATCTACTGAGATTAGCTCAAACATAGATCCATCTATTGCAGACAAACTCAAATGGAACAAGAATAAGTTTGAAAGAAATAGGCCAAGCATTGATTATTAATGAGAACAAGTAAAAGTACTTACAATCCTTTGAATGAAGGTGCAAAAACTTCTTCCAGTTCTCCTTGTCCAACCCCTTTGCTCAAATAATCTTCACTGATTTCTTTGATGACATCTCACTCATGAGATCATAAGTTTGATGTAATTCTCAATCTCCATTGTCAATACCTTCTTATGAGATCATAAGTTAGGTATAATTCTCAATCTTCCTTGTAACTTTCACCATGAGAAGGCCTCCTTATATAACCTTGGATAGGTCCAACCACTTGAGAGATATTTGGGATGAGTTGAGGATTCATTTCCTTCAATTGAGGATATCCCCTAAGATCATGCCTTGACCATCTATTTGAATCCAACCAACTTCAGGAATTGAGGGATTCTTCCCTTATTTGCCTCAACAAACCCAGAATTTGCTAAAAAAAGGGTAGCTCTCCCCCAAAAGGATGCACAGGGCACTCAAAAACTCCCCCAAAGAGGTTCAAGGAGAACGAGCACTCCCTGACAATAGGTAGGGGAGCGCTCCTCTCCAAAATCCATTTTTTTGTGGTTTTTTCAATGGCAAAAGGTTTGTACTCCCTGTCAAGTGACTTCTCTTTTTCAAAACTAGTCTTTGGGGTGTCTCAAGTGTCATTGTGATGTTGTTAGAGGCACGACATAGGAAAGATGGTAGTATGATTTTTTTGACACTTGCAACACTTGTAGTCAAGATGCGACACTTGCGGACAAGATGCAACACTTACAACACTTGTAATGATGACACTTGTGACACTATCGAAGTGAGTAATTTTGAGGTGTAACAATCATACAACTTATGTCACTCATTATATATCCACTGATCATGGATGTTCAGTCTCTTCCCAACACAATTCCATATGCTGGAGGAAGGTCTACCAGAATAATATTAAAAATTGTAATGATATGGGGAGATGTTGTAATCCAAGCATAAAAATCCTTGATTTCTCTGTACGCTGGCACTTTTCTATAATCAATCACATATATGCTTTCACTAGTTTCATAATAATTAGTGAAACTCATGCCCAATGCCTCCATGACCACAAGTGGAATTATATTATTTTTTGCTCTAGTGTCAAATAAAAAATTATCTAGTGAAACATCATGATTTTCAATCGAAATATAGAAGGGCAGAATTTTACCTCTCAGCTTGGCAGTTGACGGACTCTGGATTTTTTTGGACTAGTAATGACAGCCTGTGCTCTTTCAGATGGATCATCCATTAACTTCAAAATATTTTGTCTTTGATGGGGAATATTTAGAACTTCCATAAAGGGAAAAGTTATCCTCAATTTACTTAGGTCCTCCACGACATTTTACATCATTTGAGTGGAGCTTGACGATAGGTGTTTCATTTTAGTTCCATTTCCATCCGTCACTTTCTCATTTGACACTTTCTCATTTGTTTTTTCTTTCTCCTTTTCTTTTTGTTTTTCCTTATCAGATTCACCTTTATTTTTGGGTCTATTTACAAATCCTCTTGCCTGAGCGACATTTTCTTGCAAGTTCAGATTGTTGTCACCCTCTCCAAATATATACATGGATGTCTCGCATCCATCCATTTGCACAGTTTCAGAGCTTTCATTGGGTGAGTAATAATTTTATTTCTCAATTAATTATTGTTGGCCCTTGACCAAGTTTTGGGATTTTCTTGGTCATGTTGACCTATTTTGGGACTTCGACAGCTTGTCGAAGGAGGAGCGCAAGACGAAGCGGAGATCATGGGATCTCGGCCACCTTTTGGGCCTCTTTTTGGGTTTTTGGAAATATGTAATGGGAAAGGGATGTCGGCCCATGGGTTTACCCATGTTTAGGCCTATTTTGTATATATAAATATATGCCTAGGCTAGGAAGAGAGGAGGAGATGAATGAAAGGATAAGTGCTAGATCTAAGTGATGTGAATCTATGCTAAGTGCAAGTAGTTGTGACAGATTGTGAAAGGCTTAGTGTTGTAACACAAGGAAGAAGGATCTAGCGAGCTGTGCAGATATTTTCTCTTGTGAAGATTAAGGGTTTGAGGCTATGTGTTGTAACAGATTGACTGAAGGAAATAAAGAATAAGATTTGGTGGACGTAGCCCCAGAAGAGGGGTGAACCACATAAACACTATGTTATCTTGCTTGGTGCTTGTCTGAATGTGGTTATGTCTTCTTTGCTTAGTGCTTTGAGATGATTAGATAGATATTCTTATGATCAGTGCTAAGGATGTATAGAATGTTAGATCTAATGTACATGAATATGCTCATTTCTTGATCGGTTACATCTAACCTATTTTACTTATGATAAGTGCTTGTATACGGTAGAGTATTGTGAATACTACAAGGCTCTGTTTTCTCAGCGAAGTAGACAATGATTTCATGTTAAAGAACTGAAGGTGATAATTGCTTTATTAAGTAGTACAATCACAGATCTGTGTCCCAACTAAGGTTGCAAGCACTTGAGTCCTGCAACCACCCCTGCCACATCACTGTGTATCAATTATAAGATCCCCTTTGCTCTTGTAGCACCAGATGAGAATCTTACTCGATTTTGTTTACCATATATGCAATGTTCACATAAATCAAAATCCAGAGTGCAATTAGACATACCTTCAACCATACCTTTACCGTGTAGTGTTCGAAGGCCCTTTTCTCCAATATGTCCCAGTCTTTGATGCCACAGCATGGTCTTCTTTCCAGGGACAATATTGGTCTTATATTCTTTATTTCTCTATTCAGGGACAACGGAACTGTTACACCCATTAATATAAGTGCTTCCCAACAACTTGTATAGAGTTTCACACTGAACTCCCCTCATCAACACCATTGCTCCTCATATCATCTTGCAAGTGTTCTTTCCAAATATAGTATCCACTCCTGCATCATCCATCTTGCTTACAGATATTAGGATCCTGGCTAGTTTTGGAATGTGCAGAACCCCAGAAAGTGTTATAATCCTTCCATATTTTAGAAATAACTTCACCCTTCCACATCCCAAGATTTTTTCTATCGAGTCATCTCCTAGGAACAAATCACCACCATCATATTTTTCATATTCAGAGAACCACTCCCTGTGAGGAGTCATATGGTATGACACACCTGAGTCAATCAACCATACATCATGGTCTGCATGTGTACTTGTAGATTCCAGACAAACATCACTTCCTTCTTCGGTTGAGGTTTTTGCCTCTGTAGAAGAGGTACTATTAGATCCCTTTGGTTTTTCAACCTTCTTAGACTTGCAATCTTTCTTATAATTCCATGTTTTACCACACTTCCAAAATTTCCTCAAAGATTTTCATGGAGACTTAGATCTACCTGTAGATTTAGATATCCAGCCTAAAGGCTTACCAGGGTTCCTGTCTTAGGTACGCCCTCTTACAAATAAAGAATATGTGTTGTGACCATCCATTCTTTTTCACCTCATCTCTTCAGATAACAAGGATGAAACTACATCCTCATACTTCAATGTAGATTGAGTGGTACTACCAATTGCTACAACCAGATTATCCTAAGAGTATGGAAAATAACATAACAAAGTAATACACTTATCTTCTTTTGCAATCGTAATATTAACAAAGACAAGTTGACTTACCAGAGTATTAAAGGCATTTAGATGTTCTGTCATAGAATCTCCATCTTCCATTCTAAGATGATACAACTTCTTTCGAAGAAACAACTTGTTTACCAGGGACTTTGATTGATACAAATTCCCCAACTTATCCCATAGTTCCTTGGCTGTAGATTCTCCCAAGAAATTCAACAAAACCGAATCTGCCAAGCAGAGTCAAATATTACTCCTTGCTCTTCTTTCCAACTTCTCCCAATATTCCTTCAACATACCAGTAGTTGGTGTACTAGTAGTTTATGTACTGGTAGATTGTGTACCAGTAGCCTGTGTGCTAGTATACGGTGTATAGTAGGCTATGTACCAAGATCCATAGTGATCCATTGTTCTTTGTCTACAAGAAGGTCATCCATCTTCAACTTCCAGAGATCAAAGTTTTTACCATTGAACTTCTCTATCTCGATTCTAGAAGAGCTTGTCATTCCTCTTTCTGCACTCAAATCACCACTGCAAAAGCGCCCACTAAACCCAGGTTTATCACAGACCCAAGATAAACTTGATCTATCAATACTGAGCCAAACCCTCAACAACAAAAGCGTACCTTTGAAGCCAAAAATGAGCTCTAATACCACATGTAAGTTTTAAACCTGTGAAGTAAAGAAATGCATATAGATTCTTAAGCAAAATAGAAATTAATCAATGGCTCATTCACATAGTACACAGAGATTTATACCGGAAACCCTCAACCAGGAAAACCTTTCTTATATTCATTATATTGAATTTCACCATTCACTATACAATATATATACAATGTTTTTAGGTATTCCGTAGATACCAAAACCCTAATCCCTTAATCCGGGACTAATTTACAAAATTGCTAAAAATAGAAAAACCGCCCAAAAAGAATTTTGGGGCACTGCCTCGGGCTACCGCCCGTTGTCGAACACTAAGCGTAATAAGGGGGGGGCATACCTGCCCCCCCCCCTGTGACCCCCCTAGGAAGTGCCCAGCATACACGACACAGACAATGCCCTAGTACGAGGGATCGTCAGACGCAGTTGTCATATCTGACGTGCCCACACACACACATGCAAAGAATATAACACATACCCAACAGTTCTTCCCTTGTGCCAACAAATGGTTCCGTTGTCAGGACCTAAAAATATGATTGTTGGGAACTGAGAAAGAGGAAGCTTTGTGCAAAGATTTATCCTGAAATTGTAAAATCTCTGTCCGTAGATTTGTGCCCTAGTGCGCAGTATTCTACTTGATCTAAAAATCTCTGTGCATAGATTTGTGCCCTAGTACGTAGTATTCTACTTGATCTAAAAATAATTGTTCTAAAGAGAGAAGGCCAAATCTGAAGGAAAGAAGCCTGATCTAAAGAAAGGAGGTCGGATCTGAAAGCTTTTTTCTCTAAGAAAGGTAAAAGTGGAAACCTCTTACTAAAAAAGGTAAGATCTGCAAGCTTTGTGCTCCGATAAAGGTAAGAATGGTTAAAAACAAGTCTTAGATATGAAATCTTTGTGCTCTGTAAAATTAAGATAAGTGGAAATTTTTGTTTCTAGAGTATGAATCTAGGTATGTTTGATAGATTTTGTGCTAGCTTAAAAACTAGCACACTGATAGATGAAAAATTATTAGATATGAATAGATACGATAAGAATAATGAAAGATATCTTATACCTATGCATAGAAAGAATGTTTGGATTAACAAATGTATGCAAAACCCTAGAAATAATTTGCTTCAGCTTAGCTCATATGATCCTAGTGCGCAGTTCAGATGAAGTTGGGGATCATTTAAAGGAAAGAGAGGATTAACCCTCTGTTATAGTTGCAGAAGACCAAGACATCTTGCTAAGGAATTCTCTGGCAAAAGACCTAGTTGTCTTTGTTGTAAGGCTATGGACCATGAAGTATTGGATTTCCCTAGAATGATCGCTAAGCTTGAAGGAATGAATCTGAATCAAGATAACCCTAAGGCATTTCTAGAAAAGGCAGAACCCCAGCAAGAATCTGAGAAAGTATTGATACAAATAAATAAATAAAACCTTGAATGACCACTGACAAGTCAGCTTATCAGAGATCTTCAAAGAGAAGGAATGCATCGAAGCAAGAATAGGGGAATTCGACATTGACTGTGTTTTAGATGACGAAACATAGATGAATATTATGCCAGAGAGAACCTGAGAATCTATAGAATTCCTGCTATGATCCCTTCACTAGGAGGAATAGGTTTATTCAAAGGAAAGCTAGTAAACCTATGTGTAAGGCTCGCTCGGATACCTATGACTATCAATGGTGTTGAAATTACTAAGATGACTGAGAGGGGGGGTGAATCAATTTTTATTGTGATTAAACAATTTTAAGTCTATTAAACCATTCTTAATCTTTCTTCAACTGATCATCAATATTATAAAACATATGGACAACATAAGTAATGAGCATCAGTCACACATAAGACATACATAGAGACAGATTTTCACAAGGAAACCCATAAAGGGAGAAAACCTCTTCTTCTTTGAAATGATAGGCAGTCTTTTAAGTTATGTACATCATCTATGTTTGAGAACAAACTCAAAGTGAGGCTACTACCTCTGTTTTACAAGCTCCAACTTGTTGAGAGCATCAACTCTCTAGTTTCTCTAGCACCGACTAGAAGGAAGCACCAAATCCCTGAGTGTTCCAACACCGATTGGATGGAAGCACCTACTTCCACTTATACAAGAACCAACTTGTTTGAGAGTGCCAAATCTCTAGTTTCTCTAGTACCCACTAGAAGGAAGCACCAACTCCCTGAGTGTTCTAGCATCGATTGGATGGAAGCACCTACTTCCACTTATACAAGCACCAACTTGCATATAGAAAACTCTGTGTTTTCCCAAGCACCACCCTACCACCCTGTTTTCTAGCCACAACTAGATGGAAGCTACAACTCCCAATATTCAAGCACCAACTTGAATATCAGAGGACTACAGTCCTCCCTAGCACCACCCTACCTCCCTTATTATAAATAAATGATTGAATAACCAACAACACAGATAAATCGATTCTTACCACTTCTTCTTTGTTCTGTAAATCTGGTTTGCTTCTAACTGTTCTACAATTCTTCTCTTCCTCTATTTTTTCTACAATTCTGCTCTGCTTCAAGTTGTTTTGCAATTCTTCTCTTCCTCTATCTGTTCTGCAATTCTTCTCTGTTGCAAGCTATTCTGCAATTCTTCTCTTACTTCTGTCTATTCCTCATCTGTTACTTATCTCTGAGTTTTATCTCACACTGCGCATACTGTAATTTTCTCTTTCTTACAATTCAACTCATTTTTCATTCAGAACAACCAACCCTTCATAATCATTACATCTCCATTTTATCCTATACCACCTATTCAGTTACACCTTGAATCTCCAAGAAAACGCTTCAGCAACTGAATTGCCAACCATCCAAGAATCATGATTCAGTTATGCTAATTGAATCATAACTGATCGATTACCTGTGAGGTGAAACAGTAACCCTTCGATCAAGTTTCCAATTAACCAGTACCATTGGATTAAATACGTAGGATTTTGCGTTTATCTCATATTCCCACTAGTTGTGACCAAGCGCTAAACATAATTTGAATTTCATGATTTCACATCTCGACATTCCTATGATGAAGGGTCTCGACACTCCAAGTCGCAATCATCGAAAATCCGAGATGGAGCTTAGCACCGCTAGCTTCTTCCCCTCACATGACCACCGGTGGTGACCACAGGCTGCGCCAAAAGGCGCTTCGTATTTTGTGAACTTATGAACTTTATCAAGCTTGATCAATGATCGATATCTCCAATGATCTAACGGTCCAAATCTCATCGTGATCTCGCATATCGTGATTCCTATGATGAAAGATCTCGATACTCCAAGTCGCGATTGTTGAGACTCCGAGATGGAGCTTAACACCACTAGCTTCTTCCTTCATCTTCCGCAAATGTAACCAATGGATACCACAGCCTTATTCAAAAATGCATTTCTCACTTTTTTGTCTCAGGTATTCTGTGATGAGTCCTCTCGACTCTCCATGTCACGAACTCCGAAATAGAGGTTGTCTTCTCTAGCACTTCTCTCCATTTCTTGACAATGTGACCACGACATATGACCACTCGCCAATCAAACGAGCACTTCACTCCTTTGACTTTCCAGTCAGAAAAACATTAATCCCTTGCCACATGTCGCTCTTGGATCAACGTTCAAGATCTTATCATGATTTCGCAACTTCACAGGCCTTCGTCATGCCTGATCAATAGTCCACGATCTCGATGATTCGACGGTCCAGATCTTTTCGTGATCTCGCATATCACAAGTTCCCACACCATGCTCCATTGACTCCTCCAATGTGCAAGTCAGCGAGATTCCAATCGCTTGCCACATGTCCTATGACTCCAACGGTCAGGATTGTTATCACGAATTCAAACCTCTTTCCTTTAGATTTCCAGATCTGCAAAACACCGAAATGAAACCTTTGTTGTGCTTTGACTATTTTCCTCCTTCTGATCTTACACTGTTGATCTTGCCATTATCGCTACGCTATTGATCGTGCTGATCTTCGCCATATGATCATGATGATATTTGCCATCAATGACAAACCTGCATACTCTGCCTCTGTCTAAAAACATGCCAACAATATCCCCTTTTGGCATTGATGGCGACCCATTGAAAAACATGAAAATATACCACTGTAGCATCCTTGAAATTACCACCACTATAGCATCCTTGAAAAACATGCAACTATACCACTGTAGAATCCTTGAAATTTACCACACTTTCTACCCCTTTGACATCAATGTCAAAGAAGAAACACGCTCCCCCTGAGTTGTTACAGTACATACTCCCCCTATCAACAATGGGCAACTTAAAAATACAATAGATATTCAATAAGTACTCCCCCTAATCAGGTTAATAGATTAGACAAAAGAAGTTATAACCCCCAACTTTTGATGAAGATATCCAAAAGGGGTCGCTGCTAACGGTTTAGTAAAGATATCAGCTATCTGTTTTGTGGAAGGAATATAATTCAACTAAACGACTCTGTTTGTAACTTTTTCTCTGAGAAAATGGTATTTTATTGGGATATGTTTAGTCTTGGAGTGAAGAATAGGATTCTTGGAGACACTAATGGCACTAGTGTTATCACAGTGAATTGTAATCGGAAAAGTATAGTTTACCTTTAAATCTGTAAGAGTTTGAATCATCCACAAAATCTCAGTGCAACAAGTAGCAGTAGCAATGTACTCTACTTCTGTAGTTGATCAGGAAATAGATCCCTGCTTCTTACTAATCCATGCTACCAATGAGTCACCCAGGAAGAAGGCACCTCCACTAGTGCTCTTTCTCTCATCAACACAATTTGCCCAATCTGCATCTAAATAAGCAGTTAACTGGAAATTCTAATTTCTGGGATACCACAGACCATAAGTCATTTTTCCCTTCAAGTATTCAAATATCCTTGTGACAGCTACCAGATGACTTTGTTTAGCAGCAGACTGATAGCGACCTACCATTCCAACAGCTTGCATTATATCAGGATGGGAAGCTGTGATGTACAGAAGACTGCCTATCATTGATCGGTATGTCCTTTGATCAACATCGGGTGATATATCATCTTTACTGAGCTTACAACCAACCACCATAGGTGTACTAACAGGAGAGGAATCCTCCATCTGAAATTTCTTCAACATCTCTTTCAAATATTTTTCTTGAGAGATAAATATTCCTGCAAAACTCCGATTTACTTGTAAACCAAGAAAATATTATAGTTCTCCTATCATGGACATCTCAAACTCTGTTTGCATAGAGTTAGCAAACCACTAGAAAGATGATTCATTAGTACAACAAAAAATAATATAATCTACATAAACCAAAACAACTAGTAAATTATCACCTTTAGACTTAATGTAGAGATTGTTGTCAACAGTACCTTTCCTGAACCCTTTGTCTTGTAAAAATTTCTCCAGTCTATAATACCAAGCTCATGGTGCTTATTTCAATCCATATAAGGTCTTCTTCGGCTTGCAAACATAATTAGGATCATCTGTCAATGACAATCCTTTAGGTTGCTCCATATATACTTCTTCCTCTAGATTTCCATTAAGAAAAGTTGACTTAACATCCATCTGATACACTTTAAAGTTCTTATGACATGAATATGCAAGGAACATTCTGATGGCCTCCAATCTTGCCACTGGTGCAAAAGTTTCATCAAAGTCCTGACCTTCAACTTGTGCATACCCTTTACAGACCAATCTGGATTTATTTCTAACTTGTCCTTTTTCATTCATTTTATTCTTGAACACCCATTTGGAACCTATTACATTCTTATCTTCAGGTCTAGGAACAAGCTCCCAAGTATTGTTCTCTATATCTGATCAAGCTCTTCATTCATAGCTCTAATCCAATCATCATGTTGGCTAGCTTCATCAAAAATTTTAGGTTCATTCATAGATAAAAAAGCAACATGAGATTGTTATGAGTCTTTAATCAATTTCCTTCTTGTCTGAACTCCTTTATTTATATCTCCAATTATCTGATATTCAGGATGATTCTTTCTAACAATTATGAGAGGTGAGTTTGTTTCTTTCTATTGATTTATGTCAGCCTGAGTATTTTATCTTCATCTGATTCAGATTCTTCTCTTTCTGATCCTTAGACCTGTTCATCTTCATCTTCAACTATACCTTATGTTCCTGGTTCAGCACTACTTACATTTCTGACCAAGATTTCTTCATCAACTTTTATGTCTATACAATTAACTAGTTTATGCAGCCTCTTATTGTAACATCTATACCCTTTACTGTTTGTAGCATAACCCAAGAAGATACCTTCATCAACCCTATCATCATATTTGCCAATATTTTCATCATTATTCTTAATATAACATTTACTCCCAAAGACTTTAAAATTCTTGATTGAAGCAGGTCTTCCAAA
>ML804409.1:115614-128542 GCA_009831015.1 Picea engelmannii
TGGGTGACCCTTCCCAAGGCCTTACCCTTCCCGAAGGTCGCAGGGTCGAATCTGACCAACAACATAAATTTTAAACCAATATATAGGTGACACGTGGTGGCCATTGATTGGTCCACGTGTCGCCATCCCATTCGCTCCAAACAAGCCACATCATATGCCAACTGTCCACACAACTTCCTACCACATGTCATATGGCCCTACCACATGTTGTATGGTCTGCCACATCATCATCCGTACGGACTGTATGGACTATACAGTCAGCACATTTTTTTTGCCTGTTTGTCATTTTGAACAGAACGCAATATCTCTCTCATTCGATGTCCATTTGAACCCAAATAAGTTGTGTTGGGTTTGTGATGACGAGGCCTATGCTCCCATTCGATTTGAAGTGATTCCGAGCCCTTTGAATTTTGAGAAAAATTTGATCCCCGGATCAATACTTATGGTTGAACCGCCACATCACAGTGGATCTGACTTTGATCAATCAGATAACAGGGCTAAGCATGTAGGGCCCCAACCCACAGGATTTCTACCCTAGAAAGACCACAGATCACGCTCTGGCCCAGAGGATAAAGGATACCTACGATGATGTAGAGAAGGGCACGTGAGGCTACAAGGTAGCCTCTATCCAGAGCATCCCAGTGCACCTTGCCTGTGAGTTGATCATAGGCAAGCTAGTTCGTAAGAACCAACCAACCCAAGTAACCAGATTTGTAGTAGACCTCGCAGGGAAGTGCCCAGAGGGCCTACATATGAAATGGGACAAATACTTGGTGAACCAGCTAGAACTGGACTGTAGGGAAGTGCAGGACCAAGGGTATGAGTTCCATTTTAGCTGGCTACTCATATTAATCACTTTCATCGCATGGGAGATGTCGGAAGGTGCAACCTTCCCAGATGTCGAGCCCTTTGAACCACTGGACACAAAGTTCAGTACGTTGTGGTATTCCAGCAACATGAACAAGCAGTGGAAATCAAATGTCGTCTTCCACATGTATTATAACCAATTGAAGGTAGCCATACAAGCCACACCTCACTTAACCCCAAACACACTTCATAGGTTTAGGCCATTGATGAAATTTAGCGCAATACATAATAGGGCACGCTAATGAGCATCACCAACAGCTGCATTCATACTACAAGTTAATGGAGGATGACTTGGAGAAGATTACCAAGGAATGGTCAGCGGACCTCCTTGTTCCAGCGAACCATGTAGAAATGTCCGAGGTTGACAACCCTGAAACTGCGCCGGATACAGCCAGACCTAACAAGATAAAGAAGACCGAAGAGGTCGACAATTTAGACAGTGCATCTGTAAAGACCACGTCTATTTCATCCGAGCAAGGATGTGATGGCACAAAAGTAGAGAACAAGAAAGGCAAGGTTACATCGCCAAGAAACGAGGAGGATCCCTCGAACAAAAGGAAGGTTTCCCCTCTGAAACCTTCTTAAAGGAAGAAAATGAAAGCAACTAGAACCAAGTTTGAGACCACCCTAACCTCAGATGACTTCAACTTCATCATCACTGCATTGAACGATGCTTTGCTGGAGATAGAAGATAAGTAGGAAGCCAAGTAGGAGGAGGTTTTCAGTTGCATCAAGGTCAAGCTTCAAGAAGTGCAGCAGGCACTACAGTCCAGCCGCGTAGTATCCACTACGCCCCTGACAGTTGGAACACCAGAACTAGGTGATGAACCCACTCAATTACACTGGATTGTCGACATAGTCGAAGATCACCTTCGACAAGCTCAAGATGAAACAGCGCAAGCCACCCAGGCTCTGGCACGAGCATACAGATATCTGCTAGAACAGCATAGCAATGTAGAATGAGAAAAACTTGCTCTCCAAGCAAAGTGGGATGAAGAGAAAGTAGAGCTACATCAAAGAAAGGAACAGTTGCTCGTCGAGCAACTTGAAATTTCGGAAAGGGTCAAAAAAGAAATTCACTCCGTGACAATCATTGAAGTACAGACCAAAGAACGAGTTCCACAATAAGTGGCACAACTCGAAGAGGTAATCCAGAAGCTCCAGCAGTGCATCGCAGATCTAGAGATTCGCGTTGTACCTGAAACCCCTTAGGATATAAGAGACCAGTGAGAAGCAACTCCTCACAGTGCAGTGGGAAGATTAAAAGATCTTTCATTGGATTGCAAGCAGCTAAGTAACCAGAGTGCCCAGACATATGAAAACCTTATAGAGAATCCAGAATTATAAGCATTGGAGTCGCAGCTCCAGGAAGCAAAAACACATGTGGATATGCTATAGGCACAACTGAAGGCCCTGTCAGGAGTAGACAGAATGAAGAGATCTCACAAACAATGCACAACTCAGCAACAGGTTCATATGCTTCAAAGGAAAGTGATGGAAGTCACTCAATGACTTCAACCTATGCAAGACAAGGCATGTCTATTGTTTATAGAGGTCGAGAGACAAGGAGCAGAGATAGACCAGGTCGTCCTCATAGTAGAACAGTTCCTAGAAGTACCGGTGAATGACGCAATGATCCATGAGTTCACCGAGAAAGAGGCCACAGCGAAGCCGCAAGTCAAAGTAGCCCGGGCCAAGCTTGAGGCATTCGAGGTAGAACTGCTCAGACCAGAGTGACTCGGGATGAGTCACAAGTGAGTGTTGGGGGTCTTTTGGACCTTGATAAATTTTTGGGAGTTTCTTGGTCATGTTGACCTATTTTGGGACTTCAACAGCCTGTCGAACGAGAAGCGGAGATCATGGGATCTCGGCCCCCTTTTGGGACTCTTTTTGGGTTTTTGGGAATATGTAATGGGAAAGGGATGTCATCCCATGGGTTTACTCATGTTTAGGCCTATTTTTTATATATAAATAGATTCCTATTCTAGGAAGAGAGGAGGAGACGAATGAAAGGCGAAGTGCTATATATAAGTGATGTGAATGTATGCTAAGTGGAAGTAGTTGTGATAGATTGTGAAAGGCTTAGTGTTGTAACACAAGGAAGAAGGATCTAGCGAGCTGCACAGATATTTTTTCCTGTGCAGAGTAAGGGTTTGAGGCTCTGTTCTATAGCAGATTGACTAAAGGCAATAAAGAAGAATATTTGGTGGACATAGCCCCAGGAGAGGGGTGAACCATGTAAACATTGTGTTATCTTTCTTGGTGCTTGTCTGAATGTGTTTATGTCTTCTTTGCTTAGTGATTTGAGATGATTAGATAGATCTGCTTATGCTTAGTGATAATGATGTATAGAATGTTAGATCTAATGTACATCAATATACTCAGTTCTTGATCGATTACATCTAACCTATTTTACTTATACTAGGTTCTTGAATACGATAGAGTACTGTGAATACTGTGAGGCTCTATTTTTTCAGCGAAGTAGACGATGATTGCATGTTAAAGAACTAAAGGTGCTAATTTCTTTATTAAGTAGTAAAATCACAGATATGTGTCCTAGCTAAGGTTGCAGACACTTGAGTCCTACAACCACCCCTGCCTCTACCTCGGGTGAGACTTCATTTGTTTCACAGGTGTTTCCGAAAGGGCTGGTAGTTAGGGTTTTGTTGGTGTGTTTTTGTAGTGTTGAACCCTGGGTTTTCCTTTGTGCCAACAATTTCTCATCATAGACATCATCCAGAAAAACCGTGTTTAGATTAGGATGTCTGGGAACCCTTGGTCTTTGTGGGTTATTCATGTTCTCAAACCTCACATTGTTTTCAGGGGGGGGGGATTCCTCCTTTTCTCTGGGATTGTCATTCTTGGATTTTGCATGTAATTATCTCCCCTTCTCAGCTTGGTTATCTCTTTCTGCATTTGTTTGATGGTTCTATTCATTTGTGCAATTTCAATTATTTTCTTAGTTTCCTGCGCCGCCACTGGGTCAACCTTCATATCAAGTATGGTTCCCTTGAAAAATCCTCCTCCTGTCATTTTATTTTGAGTTTCTTGGGGCTTGGATTCTTCATTTTTTGTTGAAATGGAAGCTCCCTGGTTATCAATACTTAACCATCCCAGATGCCTTTGTACTCTTCTAGGTATAATATCAGGGTCGACACCCATTTCGATCATAATTTCTTACATCTCAGTAGCGTTAGTCATTTCCTCCTCCAAATTATCCATTTGGGATGTTCTGATGGCATATTTTACATTCATGGGCATTGAATTATTATAACAAATAATAATGACCAGGTCATTTGGTATTTTATCTTATGGAATTCTACTCAAGGTCTTGTTGAAACTGAGATTAAAATATCGTATCCTTTCATTCTTCCTCAACCCAATATGGGTGAAATTGGTGAGGAGGGTATGGTAAGCAACTGGAGGGGAAAACATAGCCAGGAACATAGCTTCGAGGTCATTAAATGAGTGATTGGATCTATTGGGAAACGTTGTATACCATTCATATACTCTTTCTGATAAGGTTTGCAGAAACAACCTTACCATGACATCGTCATATTCAACACGATGAAAATCATAGACATCAAGAAATAAGTGCATATGCCTCTTTGCATCGATTGCTCCATCTCAAGAAAATTCCTTTAAGGTGCCCTTAGGGAGAACAGGGAGCTCATGTTGCTCACCTATAATATTAAGAGGGGAATATCTTACCCTCATTCTATTTTCAAATAGTGGAATTCCTTGATTTCTTGCAGCATCTCTTCAACCTCCTTGTCTCTCCTCATGATGCTCGTCTCGAGGATGTTCGCCTCTTCATGCCATGTCTGGAGGGATTCCAGGAATAGGATTTTCACTTCTAAAAATAAAGAGTTTCTTTCTTTTACTTCTGGTAATGGGTCCCTTGTATTCGTCCAGCTTCAATTCTAACCTTGTTCTTGTGCTTCTCTAGCTATCCTTTGATTTCTTCATTCTTGTCATTCTTCTCTCCTCTATCTCCAGAGGATTTCTCTTTCTTCTTCTTGGACCAAGGTTTTCCACAAATTTTCTAAATCTTCATGGGTCTATCCCATTGATATTACTAAGTTGTATAAATGTTGTAAAATGATTCATTGATTATTCAATCCAATTTCCAAATGGGGCCGATTACCCTGGGGTAAAGTCATATATTCTTTCAAAAACGTTGGGTCGGGTTATGATTTTTTAGTTCATGTCCCAAGTATGGTTGCCAAAAATGTTGACGCTTGAATCCTTTAGTACCGAAATGACAACCTCATGAGGATATAAATCCCCCTGCATTTTTATAAAGGTGGTACTCCTCTTTTAAATTTTCTTGAGATTTTTAATTATTCAAAATGTTGGACTTGACAGAAGTCTGTCGCAGTAAAGAAACATAAATATTACAATAAAATAAAAGGGAAAATCATTTTGTTTTCTTTTAAAGGAAATTTCATGAGAAAGGACCAAGAAATGAACACATTTACACATTTAAATCAAATAAGAAAAATTTCCTCACATCCATCATAGTTTAAGGTAGATATTTTTTATCACATAAAAATAAAAAGAATATGATCTGCATGTTGATACTGAGAGGGGGGTGAATCCGTATCAAGTACAATTTAAAACATTTTTCAACTTATACTTAAACCGTTCAACTATATCCAATGAGAAATGAACAATAGTATAATATTTACACCAATACATTACAATACACCATGCACAATATATGAGAAATAATCAATAGTTATTGTTCAAGGGAAGTAATGACTTCCAAAGGTAGCTACAGCTTCCAAATGTAAAGGGAGGGATAAAACTCCAAGAGGAAGATACAATCCTCCAATATCAAGAGATTATATAACTCTCCATCCTTTCCCCTTCCTTCCACCCAAGAATATATGAGAGATAATAAAACTTTACATCAAATCATCACCATCAACCAACCATCACATAGAACTTGATAATGCTTCCTGAGACTTCTTCAATTTTTGCAATTATTAAATTCTTGGAATACTCAGATCTTGTACATAATATTACTCAATGTATTCTTTGAAAGTTCTCCAAGTTTCACTTCTTAAATCCTCCCCCAAAAGAAGTTATAGAGAGAATAGTAGACTTTGTTCAATTCTGGTTTATTCAGGAGACCGAACTTGTACAGAATTCCCCATGATCAATATTTAACATCAGATTCAGAAACTCGTACACAAGAAACTAAATTCCGTGCTATTTCCAATGAAATTTGTCCCACTTCATTTTGATTCTCTATGAAGAAGTTATGACTGTTTTACCCAGAACACTTGTTTATTGAGTAGCTTCAGGACTGGTCAAAAACCTTATATTCCACAGAGTGTATCTCCATAATTATAGAAAATCAAGATCTTCAACTTTTACCATGGGTACCTTGATATGTCTTCTCAATACCATAGCAATTTCACCATTTAAATCATTATAGAAAAAACATTATAGCGAAAATGGTAAGATGACCTGAAAATAACATACCTTAGAACACATCACCAAAAGACTTCATCCTCCCTTGAAATACAACCTTATTTACTTCTGATTTCCTATGAAATTCGACTTGTGTTACAAATGAATGTATAATAATATTTATTTATACCATTTATGTCACTTAATTTTAACATTAGGGCCAACCTAACACTTTCTTGTTTTGTAATTCTTTTCTTTAATTATCTTCAGGGCCTACATGTACTTCCTTCTTCAATTCACTTTGTCATCTTCAAAAATTCATTTCTCCTCAACCATGAGGATCCAAGTGACATACCACATACCACCAGAAACAACATGATGTATAATATCCATCCATGGGTGTTTTATCTGCATGTTCATTGTCCTTCATGTCCAAATACCTTCATCAATCTTGCGGTCCAAAACCCATGACTAGGGTTGACATCAATGACAACAACCAATCTTGCAACAATCTCCCCCTTTGTCATTGATGGAAACACTCATGCTCCCCCTATCATCATGATCCCAATTTCTCTCCCCCTTTGACATCAATGGAAAAGGGTAGGCATTATCCCCCTGAGTTTAATGGCAAAAGGTAACCTTCTTCTTTGGGGCTACTCCCCCTGAACATGTGGCACTCAATAATACTTCATCCTTATTTTTGGCCTTTGGGAATTTTTCTTCCTTGGAATCATTTTGTGTGGCTTTTGTCTTCTCTCTCTTCTTCATTTCTAAGATGTATATGTTGTTTGCTCTTCTTGTTGCAGTTGCAACCAATCTTCCTAAGTTATTTTCTCTGATTTTACATTTTCGGGAGTCAAACGTAAGAGTGTATCCTCGATCACACATTTTACTAACACTAAGTGGATTATTCATCAAGTCTTCAACCAATAGGACATTATTTTCTTTTACATTTTTTCTTCCAAGTTCTACTACAACTTCTCCAAGTATTTTGGCAGATGAGTCATCTCCAAATGCAACATTTCCACCCTTTCTCTTCAAGCTGATGATTTTTTCTTGATCCCCGGTCATGTGTGAAGAACATCCACTGTGTATGTATCATTAATCTTCTTCTTTACATTCTTCAGCAGTTAATGTTATTCGACAATCTTCATTGTTTGGAATCTCTTTACTTTTCCATACCGTGGTTGGCATAGAGACATATTCATTCATATATCTACAATCTCGTGCTTTGTGACCAAGATAATTACATTTGTAGCATACAATATTTTTTTCCATCAATGGGGAAAATGAATTGAAACTTTTGTTGAAAAATCCACGATTATTTCCATATCTTCTATTTACACCATTCATGTTTCTTTTGTATTTGTTCCTTTCATTGATTCTGCAATATATTGCCTTGTGTCCAAAACTTTTGCAAGTATAACAATGACCAAGAAAGAAATTTTGATACCTTGGAGTAAGTGGCCTTCTTTGTGATGTAGTCCATCTGGGTTCATGATCTAGCCTTATGTAGTTTCCTTCATAATGATTGAAGCCTCTTTGATTCCTCAAGGTAGGAGATCTTCTTGCATATTCATCTCTTTTGTAATCATTCCTTCTTTCTGGTATCTTGGTCCACTTCTCATCAATTGTCTGTGTAGCTCTTTCTTCAACCTTCTTGTTGGTATTTGCATCTTCTTTGTATGAAGTTTCACCCATCCATTCAAGATGTGTTAAGTCTTTTGGCACTTGAGATTTTCTTAAGCTCTTCCTCAATGAGACAACTTCTTGTTCAAGTTTCTCACAATCTTCTTCTTTCTTCATCATTTGGACATTCCTTAATTCTTCTATTCTTCTTTCTTCTTCGAGTAGAGTTTTCAAGGAAATCTTTTCTTCTCTTAGTTTCTCCAAGTCTTCTAATTGTTTCTTCAAGCTTACAACTATCTTTTCACAACTACCCAACTCACTTCTTATTTTTCTATGTGTATCTTTGAGCTTGTTATTTTCAATCTCAACATGCTTCAATTTTTTAAGATTCTCATCTTCTTGTTGAATAATTTATGCTTCATGATTTTCTTCTTCTTCATTGGAATTTTCTTCTTCAGTGTCATCTCTTTCAATCCTTCGATGAGGACATTCAAATTCAACATGTCCCACTCCTTCACAATTAAAGAAAAAAAACTAACCTCTATTTTCTTCTTTGAAATATGAGATGTTGTAATTTGCTTCAACTTCTTCTGCTGTTGCTACTACTTCTTCCCTTGCATAAAGGTCTTGTAGCTTGTCCCAAATATCTTTTTATGATGCACATGATCCCACCTTGGATTTCACTAAATCTGTCCATCCATCCAGGCTGGTATCTATTGTCAATTTATTGTTCCTTTTTGTTTCCTTCTAAGCTGCAATCTTTGGTTTCTTCAAAGCATTGTATCATAAAGCAACTGGAAACCAAACATCTACCCCAAGAGATTTCAATTAAGTTTCCATTATATTACTCCAGTATTCAAAATTGCTTCCATCAAATGGTGGAATCCCATTTGGAATTGTTTCTTCCATTTCTTCTTAGGATCTTCCTTCCAATGGAACACTGAAAATTTTGATCCTCTCATCCAAAAATGTTCAAGGTATCTCCACAGAGTTGTTATTGAGTTGTTGCTGCCATAAATTGACGAGAGTGTTATTTTGATCCAAATAATCTTAGAAATGGGCACTTGAGAGATAATATACAATCTTCCACAAATCATGCTTTAATGTGGTTTAATGAGGAAGTTCCTCGAGCCCTTCACCTATTAATGAAAATCTTTATAGGACCTGCATAATGAGTTATTATCATTAAACCGTACGCAATGGGAAAAGTGTGAAGGTGGCGGGGATGGACATGAGTGAAATAGTATTTGAGACTTTTGTGAACCCACCAACCCAGGAACCCACGAATGCAAAAGGTTGAAAATTGGATAAGTGTTTGAGGCAATCGGACGGACTCAACAAAGGAGAAATGAGACACTTGGAAGCTCAGGGAGTCTGGGGGTCAAAATGTAGATCACAAATCTTTTGGATGCAAAATGTATATCATGAAACATGGGATATGAGAGTTTGACCCCGCCAACTTGACAACCCACGATTGCATAAACGGATAAGTATGGGATAATGTGGCGATCAAATGGACTCAATTTTTGAGAATGCAAATTGGAGATGAGGATTCATGAGTCTGCCAACCCAAGAACCTTCCGTTCTAAAAAAATGACAAAGTATAAAACTAGAAAGGGAGAATAGAAGGGAAAAAGGAAAAGGGGAAAATGGGTAAGTATAGAAGAGGGAAAAGAAGGGGAGAAAAGAAGTTGGGAAAACAGAAAAGGGGAGGGAAATTTTGAAAGAGATAATTGATCTCAACAGGGTCCATAAGTGACAATGACATAATTGTACGAAAGTACAGTCATTTTTGCATGATTTTTCAAGCCAGTTCAATGCAGTAGTCTGTTTTGTGATCTGAGCAACGAATTTTTGGGCTCAAGGTATAATACCAACTTTTTCATTAATGCATGGCATGTTTTCAAGGCAAAGTTGCACTTTTCAAAACATGTCAAGTTTATAGTCAAAAGTTGCAGAATGACGAGACAAACCTGTTGTGCTATGTATGCTAAGATTTGAGTAGTCGGTTGTGCACCTTGGCATGAAAATCAATGTAAGTTTTATGCATTTGTGATTTTTGCCTCTTTTTGAAAATTATAATAGGATGAATGTATGTTGCAGATTCTGGTGATCTTTGAGTGCTACAACCAGGCAAAAAGATTGGAATTATTGTAGGAAATTCATTGTTTGAGTCTTACATACAGACCAAGACGGTGCGGTAAGAGGCCATTTTGACACTTCGACATAAAGTAGTCGTGTTTACAGTCAAAAGTCTCTGAATTACGATACAAGTATGATGATTATGTCATTTTCCTTATTTTTTATGGTGCACATGTTTGTAATGGGGGATTTTAAAAACCATAGAGTTGTCACTGGTATACATTTGGGGGTATTTGCCTTAATGTTAATAATGTAAAAGGTTGCAATTAACCACTCTTGAAAGTGATTATGAGAGTGAGAGAAATTTTTTTCTATGCCTAAACGTTGTAAGCCTTGTTGGAAAAATTATAATGGGTCATATAGCCACTGTTGACTGAGAGGAATTGTTTTCCCCGGACCTATTTTTGGAAACACTGTAATGGGTCTTGTAGCCACTATTCAATGAGAGGCATTGTTTTTCTAGGCCTGTTTTGGTAACATTGTAAAGGGTCTTGTAGCCAATATTGAGTGAGAGGAATTGTTTTTCCTAGGCCTATTTTGGAAACATTGTAATAGGTCTTATAGCCACTGTTGAGTGAGAGGCATTGTTTTTCCTAGGATTGTTTTGGCAAACATTGTAAACTTGTCCATGAGTGTTTATAAACTCCTAGAAAATATGGTATTGATTTGAAATTGTGATCATGTATAGCCAGTGACATATTTTCATTGATGCAAGTGTCGACATTAACATCCTCATTCTACAGTACAAAGGTGAAGGACAAGAAGGGTGTGGCCTTTCAAAGACATTTGTTATGCAGATAAGGGAATCAACTGCATATTTTCATTGGTGAAAGTGTAGGCATCAACATCCTAATTTATAAGTAAAAAGGTGAAGGAGAAGAAGGGTGTGGCCTTTCATAAACATTTTTATATAGATCAAGGAGCAGGGAAGTGTATTGTGTAGTGTAAGACTCTTCCTAGAAGTTGGTTGCAGAGATTCAAGTTACAATTTCTCTCTATACTTTTGGAGGACCAAAAGTTATTTTTTTGGGAAGGTATGATCTAGGAGGATCTCCAAAAAAGGAATCATTGCTTTTCACACCATGGAGAATATCATTAAAATACTAATTGATGGTAAGTGACAAAGAATAATTAATACTCATGAATGATTTATTTAAAATGTAAAAATGATTAATACTTTAAGTGAGTGAGAAACTCATGTATTATTCATGCAAATTGGAAAAATGATTAATGATTGAAGTAAGTTTGAGAATCTCATGTGTTGTTCATTTAATTGTAAAAATGAGAAATTATTTTTGTGAGAGAATCCAAATCACAAATTATTTTCCTAATTTTAAGGGGAAATTAGTTTCCTATTTTTAAGAAGGAAGTTAAGGGTCTCATGAGTTGGTTTGGACTCTTCCTTACTTTACCACAAGTGGTTTCATAGTCTCAAGGAGGAATTTAAGGGTCTTCCAAGTTGGTTGAGATGCTTTCTCATTTTTTTTCTTGAGTGGTTATTAGATCCTAAATTTGTGGATCTTGTCTCCTTGAATTATGGAGTTAATAAAAACTATATGAACACCCTATCTAAATCTCTAGGCATGAATCCTTTATGGATCATACCTTGGTGGAGAGAGAGCTCAAATGTAGTCCTCTTGGTGTATGAATAAATGTCACTTATGTGACAGCCTTAAGTTCTCTTTGTGTAAGAGAAGGTTTCTCTAGGTTTCAGACCTATAAGGAGCACATGCCACATTTTGTGAGAAGGATTTAGCCCTTTGGGAAGGACAATAAATCGATTCATATTCCAAGCGGATCCGGAGATGTGTCCAAGATGTCCTGGTGAACTCCGTTAACACCTCGGTGAAGTCTTGTCTCATGTTTTCTTATTCATGTTTTATTTATGAAATTATGATTATTAATGCATTGAGTAATGGATATATGAGACTAACAACATATTCACCAAGTTAATATTCAATTTGAATTTCAAGTCTTCATAAGTCCATATTTTCACCTTTAATGCAATCAAGTTAAATAGATATGAAAATGTAAATATGGCCTTAGTTAAGTGGCCTAGAACCAACTCAAGTTTGATATCAGTATCATCATGATTTCAGATTAGTAATTGTAGGCCTACATGTACAAAATTGAGGTGGAGGGAGTTTGAACCCCTGACCTCCCCCTTTTCAGATTAGTAATTGTAGGCCTACATGTACAAAATTGAGGTGGAGGGAGTTTGAACCAAGAAAAATTCAAATTGGAGAGGGAAGGGGCCCAACTCATGATCTATACCTTTGTTTCCTTTCCTTTCTAAGGTTTAAAACCCCCTCGAAAACAAAAGAAAATGAAAACAGGTCGAGCACCCCTCCTCTACCCAACATGCATGCATCCCACTACCCTCACACTTTTCCTGCACCATGGTGCTTCCTCCTCTTATCCCGTAGTAATGGGTTTCATAACCCACCATTCATGCTCCTCCTTAGTCAAATCTTTTCCAAATATTACAAGTAAAAGGGCTAGGGGGTTGTCCCACTCTCGCCCCTCCTAACTGTCACCACCAAGTATTTAAATTAAATCAAATTTTATAAGGTACCCCTAGGGTGAGGGTTTGTATTATATATATATATATATATATATATATATATATATAATGAGCATGGATTTGTGGTTTTTGGGTGTGAACATAGGGACTAGGTTTTCCGCAGAAAAACCCTAGACTCTCTTAGATCTTCTTCCACCCCTTTCGCGCAGCTTGGTGGGCCTCACGATTTCTGCAACCCCCTGATATCCTCAACTCATCCATAGTCCCATGTAAGATGATGACAATCTCCTTGAATTGTCCAAGGACCCCTCCCCACTTGCAGTCATATGGTCCTCCTCACGCCCA
>ML804409.1:134691-147211 GCA_009831015.1 Picea engelmannii
GAGAGAGAGAGAGAGAGAGAGAGAGAGAGAGTAAATAAAAAAACAATAATTTTAAACTTTATAATAAAAATTCAACTTTCCCTCCCCAAGAGTCATTGGACAAGCTAATTGCATATATTCCTCATTCAAAGGCGTATTTTTTCCCCAAAATATTCCAAATGACTATAATGGAATGTAGATCACAACTACAGTAGTCACACTCACAAAATCATCATAGAAGTTTAGCCAAATTTTCAAAAGTGACAAGGACCTCAATTTTGGCCTCGAGGCAAGTGTCGAAAGGAGACCTAATTGGAGACTTGTTGATCATGAATTATACTAAGTTATCAAGTCTCTCTCTCTTTCTCTTGTATATTTGTTCCTATACTTAGAAAAATTTCAAATTTGTGGTGGGTTTGTAAGTCTTGTTGTAACTTCTTCCATCCCCAAAATACACTATCTTGTTCTGCCATAATCAAAATGCACCAATACTTAGAATTTTCATGAAGTATTTCACTAGGCACACATATTGTCTTGTAATTATAATTTTCCATCATCTCCAAAATGCACATCAATCTTCCTCCACCCTCATTTTACACTATATTTAGAATCTTTTTCTTCACCGTGGGTTGATTACTTGTTCATCTCATGTCCAAAACTCCATCTGTCTACTTCATGATACTTAGTTGTTTTTAAGATTTCACTTCCTTCTCAATACTCTAACACTTATCCATTTTAACTTTTCACCATGGAAGTGGTGATCTTTTCATAAATATTTGAAACCTTTTCTTTTTTTCATTCGTTCGTCCGTCCACTTTTGCATACTTATTCATTTTCAAGAATTTCTATTGTGGGTCCAGAAAGACTGTACATAAATCGTATTAGGTCTTTGATATTAACATTCAAAAAGATTGTACCCAACTTGCCAACTCTTTAAGAATGATGTTAAGAAGGAAAGAAATATTTTTTGGGGATACTTTGAATACATTCACGCGAGAAGATCCAAAATATCACTGGTCAAGAGCTTATAGGTATTATTCTACATTGTCACCTAAAGAAAGAAACATTGATGATATTTAGATATTGGGGATTTCTAAGGCAGGGTGTACCCCAGAAGTGTTCGATGCTACAGATCTCATTTCATGGTGTATAAACAAGTACGAAAAGAATCAAATAATCATTCAATTATAGGGACAATCCCCAATTTCCCTTGGGCCATATACTTTCAAAAATATGTTAAACAATGACGTTCAATTTTGATGAAGTTAAACAATTTATGAAGAATAGAAATGGTGGTAAGGCCCTGTTTCCACAATATTTGGAAGAGCCGACAATAATGTTATATGATGTATTAATTATAAAGGTCATTCAATTAAGAAAACCATATCAAGAATTGCATGGCTTCTAGCTAGGGTTCTTGGACAAGACTTAATTGCTATAGGTCCTCGTATGGATCTTTATATTTATATTTTTCTATCCAATAAAAAGTGATTTTTGACTAGTCGAAAATTATCTCTTTTGAAATGTCATTCCATTTATCGAATTTTAGGAAGAACAAGAAGTTTTTTATGTCTGCATACTTAATATTTTCCATTGCATACTATCATGTATTTGAAGGTTTGCATTTAGAAAAATAGGTTAACTGCAAGTTAGACCCTATTCATACATGGTGTTACTGCTAGATGTTGACCCTAGACTTCTATAGGGTCAAGCTTAGCACATCCACTGATTTGGTTTTTTATAGATAAGTTTGGTTTTGGTTTGGTGGGTAACTCAATAAAAATGAATGAGAAAAGGAGAAGGAAGCAAGCTTACTGCAGATCAATGATCTACCATTGGGCATGGAGTCAAGTAAACACTTTGTTAGATCAAATGCCCTTAAATTACATATCAGATGAAATCTTATATGATAACATATGGAAGAATGGAAAATGTAACAAAAGGTAGAACGCCCACCAAAAATAGATTCTCTCTGAAAAATGGATTGACAGGTACTTGAAAAAATCACACTATCAACAAGCAATCACAAAAAATTATTCGTTGGTCAAGAATCTAGTATCTATGGACAACCATTGATTCTCAATGTCTACAATTCATTCATGCAAGAATAAAAATGAAGAATGGAAAATGAAGAGGTCACAATCTGATAAAGCAATTCACATGATTGTTCAATGTCAGAAATGATTACTTAATAAAACTGCCCTCAGGAGTACAATGACTCATACATGCCTCTTGACTCTCACAGCCTCTTGAGCCTCTAGACCATCCCTCTTGGGTCCTCCCTTGATTTATCTTCATTAATTTTTACCATATATAGCAATATCAGATAATAGATGTTAGGAGCTCGATATCTTGAGTTTTTCAAAAATTACAAAGAGATAAGAGCAAATCCAAGCCAACTCCTAATTTCTAGGGTTTGATTTCTATATTTGATGATTGGGATGCATGTTTTGATGACAAGTTTCATGGTATTCCTCGTTCACTTCAATATTTAATAAGATTTTCTCCATATGGACTCCTTATTTAATGATTTTGAATTTATTAGAACCAAACTTTGACAATGTCTCATAAACACCAATGAGAAAATGGGAAGGAAAAACATCAAGACTACCAGCAAAGCCCAACAAATGATCTTCACAATCCATCTACCATAGCACCAACTTATATATGACTAAGATACCATCTTCATGGGCGTTGGAACCTACCAAGCGCTCCTCTTGATATTTTTCTCGATAGATGAATAAATAATGAACTTCCATCTTTCACACAACAACTCTTTACTCATTCATGACACTGTTGGCATTCAACATTCATTCGAAAAATGAACTCTACACCTGGGAGTATAACTGGAATTGAACTCATGCACGAGCTTTAATATTTTCATAAATAAAATTTCATCGGGAATATGATTCTTCCCTGCTATGTTTTGATGAACCTTTGAATTGAGATTTGGTGTTCTCACTGTTGGATCATGATCTTGGTGTTTATGAAGCAATCTCACTGCCAACATTTATCAACATTCTCCTTTTGTCAATTTCCATCGACACTTGTCTTTATGTATTTCTTTGTGCTGTAGGACTATATCCCACATGCAACAAAAACAACACATAGTGATACCTTTATATGGCTAAGTGCCCATAAATCATTTCGACGCGTATTGCATAGAGTTATTTCTCCTTGTGGGATCCTCCACTTACTTGGCGCTTTGTGATTGTGTTGTCAATGAATAGGATTTCCAGGTCGAACACTCGAATCACTAAACTCTACCTTGGTCAAATTGTTGGGCCCACAAATATTTTGATAGACAAAACAAAATTAAACGTTATACCTATGTTGCCTTTGATGTGTTTAATAGCACACATCCTCATCATTTGGAACGTATGATTTTTTGGAAATTCTGAGAGGAGTGGGGGTGAATCAGTATTACCCTTTTTAAAAAATTAGAAATTACTTTGTTATTTTATGAATCGCCACAATAGATCAACAATGAACTTGTACTAAAATCACTTATATAAACATAAATGAATTACAATGTTATATAAAGAATAGTGGACACCAATATGTTTTAGAGCACCAACTCTATGAGAAAAAAATCCCCTTATTTAGGGCACCAACCCTAGGAAGCACCAACTTCCTTATATTTAGAGAACCAACCCTAGGAATCCCCAACTCCATTATCTTTAGGGAACTAACCCTAGGAAGCACCAACTCCCTTATATTTAGGGAACCAACCCTAGGAAGCACCAACTCCTCTATATTTTAGGGCACCAACCCTAGGAAGCACCAAATACCTTAAGTCACACTTTACTTAGTAAAGGATATGAATCCTTCTATGCTCCTCCCTTCCACCCTCACAGCATAAGTATCATTGGTTCTTCTTCTTTGACTTTGCTTCTTCTTTGATCTTTTGATCTGGACTGCAAAGACACTTATTATTTACCATTCCTTCTTGCTTATATAGTCTTCCAATTGGTGTGAGATATGAAGAATTATGTCCCTTTGTTTGGACCATCACACCTTTTCATTTAAATTAGCAATAATAATTTTTTTTCTCTATTATTATTCAAACATTATCGTGAAGGATTTTCAATTTAGTGAGAGTTATTTTCATAAATCGATCACATGTATGGATTTATTTCTTTTAACTCGATCCCTTGCCTCTTTATTTCCTTATTCACATTCTACTACGCCCCCAATTATTTCAACAGATAATTTTTGAGCTTTTTAATTTATCTTTCCAATTCATTAGATGTATTTGATCACTTAATATCAATCAGGACAAAGTCCGAGTCCTATTTGGTTCAAAGTTCCTTCTTGACTGAGAAAATATTATTCCTCTGTGTGTTTAAATTTCTCAAAGAAATAATTCAGGACCTCTATTCCATACGACCATAGGCGGTGACCAGGAGCTAAGCCAAACAAGTGATTAATCACTTATCAAGATCAACGGTCATGTTTTAATTGCACGTTGAGATGGATGGTTGTCATTACTTCAAAATTTTAGAGTTTCAGGACTCTGAATTTTGCAATTTTCCAACTCCTCCGAAGTAAATACCATCGGAGTGCTTATCAACACTTCCCTTCTTAATAAACATCACAAGTCTAGGAGCTAGGACCGTGGGCTTAGTCATAAAGGAGCTCCTTCTCTTCGGGTATTCGACTATTCGTGACTCCAAGACTTTGAGCTACTCGAGATATGAAGTAGTTCAATCCCTCTTAATCTTTACCTACCAAATAAGTCACAGAATGGAGATGATTTCTTGCTATCGGTCAATGATCCACGCTTACCCACTGGCTTAATCCAACAATCGACAAATATTCCTAAGAATCGTAAATCAACAACCAACATTCACTTCATGACTTCAGCCTTCAGCACTTCAGGCAGTTGCTCGTAGGAGAAACTGGATATACCCGAAGGACCTACTCCCAGAGTGTCGTAGCTTTCTAACATCACTGTTGATGTGGCACTAGCTAAGTGGATTCCACGTGTCACCTAGATTCATGATTTGCATATACCTAAAGTGCCAACTGGACCTTGACACTTGTCACCATCTGATTGCGCCACATTTCCTTGTTGACGTGGATCTCATGAAGTGTCATATTTATTCCCCCTTTGGATCATATATCATACGGTCTATTTTTCACCTAAATTATTGATCCAATGACCCTCATTCACTTCGAGACTTCGGGGCTCCGGCCTTCGAGTGAACTTACATGTTTTAGACCCCTTTTCACCGAAGTGGTCAGCTTCGAAGTTGATCGTCTCATTTCCTTTGTTGTGATCTAAAAATTACAATATTTCACTCCAGATCAATGGTTGACAATAGTTCATGACTTATGGGCTTCGACCTTCGAGTAAAATTACCTGTTCTTCTCTTCTTTTCGCGAGAGTGGTCAGCATGACAGTTGATTGTCTCCTTTCCTTTACTGTGATTTGACGGTACCAATGTTTCACTCCATATAAAAGGTTGATGATAGTTCATTTAATCCGAGAATCTGAGATATTTGTGGCTTACATTGTCCTTCCATGAAACTCAATCAGACAGTTGAGAATTCATACAAAGTCCCTCCTTGATATAACGTCTAGAGGGATTTCGTAACTTCGCAAGTTCATGCCTTTTCCTTAACTCCAATGTTCGCCAAAGTGGTGAAGTTACGATGTATTGAAACTTATGCTATCCTTCCACTTGGCTTTATCTGATGATCATGATAGATCCCAAATTGATCTAACGGTTGAGATATCACTTTAATTTCCTCCACGAAATCTGATGACTCTACATTCCAGATCAAATATTGATCCAACAGCTCTACATTCCAGATCGAATATTGATCCAACGACTAGGAAACCATCAGAAGCTCTTACTTCAGATCTATGAGTTGAGATCTATATCTTCCCAACCTATGAATTCCCCTCGATCTGATGGTACTGAATTGTCCTGAAAACTACATCAACGGACATGATTCCTCCTTGATTCAATGGTTGTGATTACTGCCAAAATTCAAAAGGGAACAGTCATAATTACTCCACAATTCTTTTCATAGATTTCCTTAATTGCAAAACTTTGTTTCATCTTCAATCAATCGCACATTCTCTCATGATCCTTTTCTGCATTGATCCACCTTAGATATGATATGGTAATATGAGGGACTCCTCTATTCCTCGCTCTATGTTTTTTGTGTAACCTACTACGTTATCTCTCCCGAGATTTAGTATCTCGCGGACATATTTGATTTTCTTGATAATTACAATACCATAATACCATGTCCGACATTGATCATTTTGGCCCTCTTTGACATCAATACCAACACCATAACATATCATGAAATTGATCATTTTGGCCCTCTTTGACATCAATGCTAACACCATAACATCATGTCCAACATTATCCCCCTTTGGCATTGATGGAAACGCAGTAAAACCCCGTTTCCAATCTTAACTAGATTTTATTGATCATTCTCCCCCTTTGAAAACAATGGAAAAAAGGGATGTTTTCTTTTAGGGTGATACTCCCCCTGAGGTGATGCCCACCCTGTCTAAGAATCTCTCACCCTGGAATCACGTTGCTACAACCAATAATGGGAAGAAGAATAACTCCCCATATCTTCTTTGATCTAGATTTTATGAGCAGAACAAAATGACTACAAATTATTAACAAGTGCTTAACACAAAATAACAGAGATACAGTAAAATTGGTTTTCTATTCAATAAGGAAATAAGTTGAAACTGTAAAATGCAGCGGAAACAAGCTTGTTGGAATGGTGGTGGCTTATCTCTGAGAAGAGATGTGACGGTTGCGCTCATTTGCAAGAAGATAATTACAATGAGGCTCTGAAGGACTTTTTACAATAAACAGGAATGCCAAAAACCCTAGACATCCAAAAACCTAACCCTAGGAGATGAAGTGCCTAAAGTCATGTGGGCCTCGTTTGAGTAAGTTAGTACATCAACTTCCCGAGGTTGTAACTTTTGCATACGATCTCTATTTTAGGCGTATGATAGCCCGTTGGAAAGGTATCATTGAGGAGATTCATTTTGGGGGATCAATCAAGACTTTGGCTATAATTGAGAAGCCTGATCCAAAAATACCTTCATTTAGGCCCTCAAAATGGCCCCGGAAGTTAAAACTATTAAAAACAATAAGTTGCCAAAATTGTCAGAAAACTATTTTGAGCCAGTTGGAGAAGGTGGGTGGCCACCGATATCCACCTGGATAAATCCTCCATCCTTAGGAAGCAATGGTCTCCATTTCATTGAGTTCCCCCATCAGATGAGGAAATTTCTATTGAATTTGGCCCCGGGTGAGCCACTTTCCTTGGTGCAGGAGCTGCCCTGCTTTAACGACTCGATAAAGCTGGATCCTTTGCTGTCGAGTTACCTTGATATGTGTATCCACAATTTGATCATTTGATGCCTATTGTATGCAGTCGGGGTAGAGCTATGTTGGTATCAACTGCTCTACTATGTATGAGGTTTCCAATAATGGTGGGAAATAAGGGAGAAGGAGATCCACGTTGAACATTGAGTGCAGACCAAGTAAAGGAAGAATGTTGAGCTCAAAATCATTATCCACCATGGCCTTGGTGATGGTGTACGGCCCATAATGGAGTGGGTGAAGCTTATGATGGGGTCTTGTAAGGTGTTCTTTCTACAAGTGCAACCAGACTTTGTCATCCACCTGAAACATATGTGGCACCCGATGTTGATCACGGCGCTGCTTGTACTTATCATTGGACTTCTGTAGGATATCCTGAACCTATTGGCGGATGTGTTGGATCTGCTCAATGAACCGGGTTGCTTTGTCAACTTCAGCTGGAATAGGAGATGAGTCGATTGAGGTGACTGCAAGGGGAAGTGAAACATCTATGGGACCCAATGGTTGGAATCCCAACCCCACCTGAAAGGGGTTGTGGCTAGTTGAGCTATGCAGGACTTGATTGTAGCTATGTTGGACATAGAGAAGGTTCTCATCCCATGTGCGAGGGTGATTTGAATTATACATGTGAAGGATATGCACAATCATTCAATTTACGACCTCGGTTTGGCCATCTGTCTGCGGGTGGAAGGCAGTGGATTTGGTGAGCTTGGTGTCCAGCAGTGACCAAAGGCTCGACCAGAATGTGTTGAGAATTCGACTGTCCTAATATGAGATAATGGTTTGTGGGATTCCAAAATGTACCTAGACTCATTCAAAGAAGAGCTTGGCAGTGGCCTCTACTATGATGTTCTTCTTACAAGCAACCATAATCACCATCTTAGAAAAGCGATCAACAACCACAAAAATACAATCATTTCCCCACTTTGTGGAAGGGAGGCCCGACATGTAGTCCATTGAGATGGATTCCCATGTCCTATCAGAAGTAGGAAGAGGGGTGTACAGGCCCTGTTTCTTAGTGGTCGGTTTGGAAATAGCATAGGCAGTGCAGGACCTGATATACTTATTGACCTCCTATTGAAGTTTTGGCCAATAGAAATGTTTCTATAGCATTTCCACTGTCTTTTTGATGCAGAAGTGTCCTACCACCTGACTGTAGTGGGCTTCCCATATCAGCTTCACTCCCTCGCTTGATGGAATAAAGATATGGCCTAGATGACACAACAACCCATCCTGAAGATGGAAATTATAGAAAACTATGTTTGCACCCAATATTTGGTAGGTGGTGGTGAATTTTGGGTCTGTATCATAGAGTTGGGGCCATCCAAAGGTCTCATGGCCGCAGAAGTTTAGCACCATGGTGAGTGTCGCGACTAGT
Source organism: Picea engelmannii (assembly GCA_009831015.1). Lineage (NCBI taxonomy): Eukaryota > Viridiplantae > Streptophyta > Pinopsida > Pinales > Pinaceae > Picea > Picea engelmannii. Next base: position 143,422 of record ML804409.1, read on the forward strand.
GGTCTGTTGAGGCAATCAATGACGCGATTGGTGCTTCATGTTTTATACTTGATGTTGAGGTGGAATTGTTGCAAGTATGTGGACCACTTTTGATGGCGATCATTCTATAATTTCCCTTGTGTCTGCATGAACTGCAGTGGCTTACAATCAATGTGGATGATTGTCTCCTTCCAAAGAATGTAATTTCTCCACTCGTGGCAGAATTGCACAATGGAGTACATTTATTTATCGCAAGTAAGGTACTTACAGAATACATTTGATAGTGTCTCACTATGATAGGCCATGGGGTGGCCGTGCTAAGTGAGAACGGTGTCCACCACATAGTCTAAAGCATGTGTCTGGATCTCAAAGGGTTGTTGCAGGTATGGTAGTGAAAGTATTGGGGCTAAGCACAAGCACTGCTTCAAATCATCGAAGTCTTTTTGTTGGGACCGGCCCCACACAAATTTAGCCTTACCACCACCCCTGCTTATTGGTCTAAGGGGTTCCCAAGCCCAAATTGCCGCATCTTTTATTTGAGCTTCTGCTCGATTTTGACGACATATTGGTAGGCCGCGCCCAAGGATGAGATGTCCAAAATTTCCATTTCGATCTGGATGTATCTATGTAGAGCATCACAATACTTGAGCACCAAATTTCATTTTGAATCTTTCATACCCAGCTTGGTGCACAATGTATGAAAGATATTTGTGAAATCTGGCACTACTTGGTCTCTTTCTTGTCGCAGTGTGGTCCATTTGGTATACAAGTCATCATAACTTCTTACAGGATATTTTTGTTCCTTAATAGCATCCCTAAAGGATTCTGAGGTGGTCATGACTGTAAATAATGAGGGTTCCTCTGTTTTATTTTCCTCACAAAAATTTTCCCACCAATCTTTGACATGGGGAATGGCTTTGAGGAGTGCAAAAGTAATATTTTCTCTATTCAAAAAGTTATGGATAGAAAAATACCCTTCTAGTATATTCAACCACTTGTCTACAACATCTGTGTCTATATGAACTTCAAATATAGGAATATCAAATTTTATTTGTACCTTGAAGGGGATGGCACCTCTGCTCGAAGAAGATGCCTCGCATGTTGGTAGTCGTCGAAGGATTTGTGCGAAACTATCCATCATCTCCTTCCTTTGTTGCATGAGGGATTCCTCAATGAAGAGTTTGAAAGGATCTCCTATCCCTTCATATTTCTTTTCTCCTTCCATGAGAGGTTTCTTAGGTGTCCGAGATATTTTTTCCTCAAGAGAAACAAGCTCAAGACCCAATTCTTTGTACTCTGACCTCGTTGGGGACATGCATTAAGACGACAAGAAGTAGACCGCTCTAATACCATTGATTTGGATTTTATGAGCAGAAAGAAATGACTACAGATTATTAACATGTTCTTAACACAAAATAACAGAGATATAGTAAAACTGGTTTTCTATTCAATAAGAAAATAAGTTGAAACTGTAAAATGCAGCGGAAACAAGCTTGTTGGAATGGTGGCAACTTATCTTTGAGAAGAGGTGTGACGGTTGTGCTCATTCGCAAGAAGATCATTACAATGAGGCTCTAAAGGAATTTTTACAATAAACAAGAATGCCAAAAACCTAACCCTAGGAGATGAAGCGCCAAAAGTCATGTGAGCCCCGTTTGGGTAAGTTTGTACATCAACCTCCCGGGGTCGTAACTTTTCCATATGATCTATGTTTTAGGCATATGATAGCCCATTGGTAAGGTATCGTCGAGGAGATTCATTTTTGGGGATCAATCATTCCTTTGGCTATCATTGGGAAGCTCAATCCTGAAAAACCTTCATTTAGGCCCTCAAAATGGCCCCGAAAGTTAAAACTACTAAAAATACTAAGTTGCCAAAATTGTCAGAAAACTGTTTTGAGCCAGTTGCAGAAGGTGGGTGGCCACCGATATCCACCTGGATCATTCTCATAACATATCTGCTTCAGAAACAATTTCACATGACTTCATTGAGAGAATACATAACTGACATTATTCCTGGGCAGGTGAAGACCTGCAACAAACCATGTCATATCATGCATAGAGATATACCATCAAACCATGTTGCTTTCAATGATGTTACTTATCTATTCATTCATTTGTAACAAGAGCCTCTTCATTTTTTTGTGTTGTTGGATTACTGAGAGGGGGGGTGAATCAGTAATACTGTAATTATAATCCTTTTTCTTCAAATGTTATATCAATGTATAATTATTATCCAATAATGAGCAGTAAGAAATAAACAATCACACACATACATAGTACACCAGTGTTTTACATGGAAACCCAAATCGGGAGAAAACCACGAAATGCTTTTTCTTATATGTCTTGAAGAATTACATTCATTGGAAGCACCAACTTCCTTTATTTTCCAGTTGCAACTGGAAGGAGGCTCCAACCCCCTAGTTTCTCAGGCTACAACCTGAGGGAAGCTCCAACTCCCCAATTCTCTGGATACAACCAGAAGGAGGCTACAACCCTCAATGTTCTTCAGCTACAACCGGAAGGTGGCTACAACCACTTGTCCTTGCCTCGTCCTACAACCCTGAAGTAGAAGTAGAATGATGGAACCACTGTCACACTATCACTGTGAGATATATCGTTGTAAACCTATACCAATAAATCTGAACCATGCATCAACCTGTACCTCAACCTGTAATCAACCTGTACCATAAACAAGTGCATCAACCATGCACCAACCTGTAATCAACCTGTACCATAAAAAAGTGCATACATCCATGTACCAAGTATGTACCAATCATGTGTCAACTACTCATCAACTATGACTTATCAATATGTACCAACATCATCAACTATACACCTCATGTATGTGCCAACTCATCAACTACTTGTCTCAACCATCTACTCAACATGTACCTCAACCAAAAGCCCTCATCAATTTCATTATCCAAATCTGATTTGTATGATCTCATTACTGCAAACCTTCATTAACTTTAAAAACAAGAAACTATCATTTTCATCAAACTTTTCTTTAGTCTCACATGCCTAGTTTTGGATTAGTCAACAACCCTAGCTTGAAGTAAACATAACTTTGAACTTGTAATGTATAAAGATCTGAAACTGATACACAATGTTCTTCAGTGAGTTTTATGCAATTCCTCCAACTTTCACTACTTGGAACCTCTCATAAAAAGGAGTTATAGCAAAAATGGCATACCTTGTTGAATTTTGGCTTATTCTAGAGAGCGACCTTGTAGAGCGTGCCCCACACAAAATATTTGATGCATTGATATGAAACTCTTACACAGCATACTAAAGACTATACCCTAACTAGAACATTTGGTCTCACTGAATTTGGATCCGTCATGAATAAGTTATGATGTTTTTACCCGAAACACCTCATTTTGACTAATTTCAAGATTGGCCACAAACCCTAGTTTCCACAGACTGTAACTCCCAAAATACAATGACCCACAAGATAAAACAAATTCCACAGATACTTGGATATGTTTTCTAACTTTCATAGAAATTTCATGGTCTGAATCATTATAGAAAAAACGTTATAGCGAAAATGGTGAGATGACCTGTAAATAACATACCTTAGAAAGCACCATCAAAAGAATATATCCTTCCTTGCATTTCGGCATTCTTTTCTTCACTCTGAATTCCGGTTTAGATATCCTTGGTTATCTCAGACACATATATATATTCAATATTCTCAAGTGTGTTTCAAATGAGAGAGCCTTGCCTCTTATTTATACTCTCCAAGTAGCTTCCTTAAAAACATCTTCTAGGTCACTTGGCCCACTTTCCTTATTTTAGGGTTGGGTCCA
>ML804410.1:0-18387 GCA_009831015.1 Picea engelmannii
CATAGCACATTCGTGCCTTTTGTAACACTTCACTCAGGGATTTGGGGTTGTCAAACTCAATTCTGTCTCTGTAGGACTGTGGTAAATAACTTAAGAACTACTGTATTTTTACCTTATCCTCCCGGATGTACAGTACGAACCTTACTAGTTCCAGAAATTTATTTATGAGGTCCTCCATCGTCATTTGTCTGATTCGTAACTCATAAAATTCTTTCATTTTCCTTTCATAATAGCTTTCACAAAGGTATTTTGTCTTGAAATATTTCTTAAAGTCTGACCATTCCATATGTTTCTCCTTTAGGCTCTTGGCCAATTTCAGGTCTTGCCACTAGATGTTGGCCTTCCCTTTCAGATTGTAGATGGCCATTCTGACCTTCATATTACTGGAATAATTGTAGATTTGGAAGTATTTTTTTATGTCCAAAAACCATGCTTCATCTTCTTCTCATGTCCTGGATTCTCCATCAAAGGTAGCTTCTTTAATCTTTTTAAATTCTCCTTCAAGGTGGTCTATTTGTGTTCTTTTCCTGTGTGTTTTAGTTTTTTCCTCAGCTGAGGGTGTACCTTCAGACGAACTATCTCCTTTTTCTGTTTCAGGCCCAGAATTCTTGGAGGCCCTTTTGTTGACCTCTTCATCATGGTTATCATCCTTTGGACCTTTCTTGGAAACTATACTGCGTAGCAGGACTTCATTTATCTCTTGTTGTTCTTGTTGTGCTTTCTTCAATTTCTCATTGTCTGATTTGAAGACTTGCAGCTCAACGATAAGATTCCTCATTGTTTCTAGTACTTCCGTAGGAGAGCTTCTGTCATTATTCTTTTTTGGATCTCCATGAGGTCTCTGTGCTGGATTTCCTTCTATTCTGATTTCCGCATCGTCTTGAGCTTCCATAATTGACATGAAACAAAAAAAAAAAAACTGTTTTTACCAAGGAATTTTTTTTATTTTATCATCAGTAAGAAAATATATATACATGCCAAAGTTCTACTGTGACATTCTCCAAAATAAAATATTTTGGAAATTTAAATTTCTGGGAAATTATTCCATTTTTGGTAAATTCGAATTTGGGAAATTTTTTCCATTTATGGCAATTCCGAATTTCGAATTTGTTAATTGTAAAAAATTATTATGACTGTTGGGAAGAACTCTAATTTGACCCAACTAACTATTTCACAATGAAACTTGTTTAAAAACATAATATTTTAGATTGATTGTAGGAAGACAAATGGAACAACCATGTTAAAAGTAGCTGACCATGACTCCATGAGTGGGGAACATGTTGGAACTACCCCTGGCCTGATTTTTACAAATGGAAAATTAGTGATTTGGCCATTGGCAGCCCCCAGAAATTAGGGATTTAGGAAGCTGTGAAAATTCCAACGAAGGGAAAAGACCTAGGCAAGTTACAAATAAGCATATGTGAGGAGGCAGGACGCTGCTAAGTATGCTGCGAAAGACTCTATTTTCTTTTTTTTTTCACTTGTTGTTATGAACACTGGAAGGGTGTGAGGCAAGGAGAAAAAGTGATTGAATTGAAGGACAGTGTTGTAGAGGGATTTCCAAGTTCGCCCTTATGGACTCATGGTCAAGCTAGGGGGTCACTCGTGAAAGTGATCGTGGTTGCTCGGTTCTACGGTTGGGAGGAATGTCGTTGTCCCCTTTGTTTTCTCCATGAGTTTGGTTCAGATATGTTACTCTAAAGTCTATCTGTCTGAATGATTTTATATTGGATATACTGTACACGTTATAGCTAAACAAAAAAGAGTTCTAGTATCTGTTTTAATGATCGTATAATTGCTCTAAGTATTTTCATATACCTAAATATTCAGTATTCTACCTCTATTGGATGAAGTGGTTATTGATATAGTGGGATACTTAAAGCTGGTATGCATGCAATAACTTAGACAAAGGTTGTTCGATTTTAGGAATAAGACAGTCCTCTTAATTATCGAATAGTTATGCATACATTCTGGAATCATCCCTTAAGGAATCCTCTACTATGGAATTTAGAACCTGTATGTAAATAAAACATATGATATCCTCATCGAAATTTAGTGAACAGACTGTAGGATTTAATTGTAGAATTTTTTCCAGAAATCAAATTTTAAATAGAATCGAATATGTATCAATGAACGAACAGAGCTATTATATACATATATATGTTTCAAACTTTAAATAGAATCGAATATGTATCAATGAACGAACAGAGCTATTATATGCATATGTATGTTTCAAACTTTAAACATAATCGAATATGTATCAATGAACGAACATCACTGATATATGCATAGGTATATTCCATTCTGTAATTTAATTCAAAAGGAAAACATAATTCACTTATATAGTCTAGAATGATGAAGCATAGGGGAATGAACATAATCCAGGGAGTAAGACTACCCTAAACGGGACGATTTAATCATGCTAGTATCATACTATAGGAAAGCGAATCAATGATTTCGTCGATACATCATTAACGTTTGACACTTCTTACATATTTTGTGTGCAGAAAGAACACAAGAATTTTATGGCTGTGGCATTTCCATTTAGAATAACTATCAAACAATTGCTTCATATTTTACAGAAATATTTTCCAAAAAGTTTAGAGTAATGCAATCGATTCAGAGGATACAATCTATCGAAAGGACAAGAATTCTACAAAAATAAATGTAGAGATTTGGAATGTGAAACCACGCCTCCGAACGATTCCTTTTGGGGTAAAGTCCAAATAGACATTTTTTGATAACAAGAGACTATCCATACAGTCATCAACAAAGTCCAGTATTGATGGCCATTATAACTGTTAAAGATTTTCTGAATACCTTTAAATCAAAGAAGTAATGTACAGAACGCCGAAGATAAGCCTTTTTTTCCAAAATAGTTATTATTGTTCCTCTATTACTATGCTTAACATATATAATAATTTCCCAAACAAGTAATACTTAGAGTTGTCTGCCATTTCTAGTGTTTGGGATATCAGTCCTTTCCTACATCAAGCTCAACCATGAATGTATATATATATATTTATAGCCTTAAAGGGATCTTTAACAAAAGAAAAACGGGATTTAACCCCCCCTCAAACATCCGACATAGGAAAGTGGTGCATAAGTGATGCTACTTCTAACAACAGAAACCTATGAACATAATCGTGACCTCCATGCTTGATTTAATAAGCGAGTTGAGAACCATTTTTATGGAACCCGAGTACCTTTGTCACGTTGAGCAGAGGCTAGTACCTGTGCCGAGAAGTGGGCATCCCTACATTCGACCATCATAGGAAAACATTAGCAAAGTACATAATTAAAATTTAAATTATAAAATCAAATGTATAGTTTGAGTATCACAACGATGCCAGACTACTTAACTTAAGGGTCGAAAACACCACGGCCTCCAATTGTCGTGCCTAGTTTTGTAGTGTGACCCTGGCCGAGGGAAGAATGATGCCTGGAACTTATGGTCGGTACTTCGTAACAAACAAAGTCCCACCATTAATACAAAGATACCCCTTTTTCCACAGAATTAAACAAATACTTAACAGAGGAAATAACACTGCGAGTCAAGAAATTCAATCTATTATAAACAAAAACCTTGTACGAACAAAAAGAAGAATGTAAGAAACGAAATCAGACATATAAACAATAGACGTTCTCGGGAAAGTACCGTAACTCAGTAAGATATAAATTATCGGTAGACCACCACTATACTACAAATAAAATGCATCAATCATAGAGGAGGACAGATACGGTGGACCTTTTATTTCCCCAAAATCTCTATACGACGTATGAATAAACCTTTCTATGCTACACAGAAGTGACTCCCAAAACAGTTATTAATCTCGGAGTAAAACGAAAGGAACCGGAAGAATCCCATAGGACACAAATAGAGGACGCAAAATAGGGCTTTTAAGATCATGGTGGTATAGAGTAGTGACTCTCGGTAACAACCTCTTCTACAATTGACATTAAAATGAAGGGAGAAATCACGTAGACTATGAACCTAATACATGAAGTAAATATGTTCATAATTGACACCATGAACCCTCTGGTTTTGAACTTAAGATACGATAGTTCCATAGAATCTTACCAGGTAGTCGGATGTTGCCGCTGACTTCAATATTGACGGCCGCAGAGGTGGTAGCACTTCCCTGTGGAACAATGCATAATAAAAAACCTTCCTCTTCGAAATCACAAGAGCAAAAATGATACCGCCAAAACCTAAGAGGGACGAGTACTACCCTTGACATCCCGGGAAGTACAAGCCATGTGCTAGGGCAAGGTTGCCGCATTAGGATTTGGAAGAACAAGAGGACTAGAAGTTGGGACTGAGGGTAGTAAGACCTAATTAATTCCAGGACAGAGCCTTAACTCCTCATGACAGGTACACCTGCCTCCCTTAAATGTCAAATATACAAAGTTAAGAAATAGTAAAACCATGACTGTCCAGTGTAAATAATTGGTCGCTATACCTTTGCCATTGAAGTGCTCCTTCCTTTACACCAACAAGATGAGGAGGGGTAGTTATTTAGTTACACATTGATTGATGCGGGACGAGTCGGGGTTCAGTTCATTATGGTGGAGACAAATTGTATCATAACTAAAATGAAACCATCAGAGAAAACACATTGTTAACCACTCATCAATCACCATTAATAGAAGTAGCCCATTCCTGGTATGTATTGGATTTTTTAATGTCGACATATCTAGGTAGGAGTACAAACAATTAATCTCAGGGTTATAAAATTGTGTGCAAAGTCCAATTAGCCCGACTCTCTTAATTAGGGAAACAAAAATTCAAATCCTTGTGTATGGGTGAACACATGTAAGTAATAATATCTATATAGTAAGATATAGGAGTTAGAAAATGCCTATATTTCGATGGAACCTCTCATATGTGTTAAGTTAGTATGACAAAGGGTTACTCCAAGCCAAAAAGGGAAATGTAAGTACCCATCTTACGAGATGATAAACTTCGGTTAATTAGAGGATAATGTACCGAAGAAAAAAAAAATTATGATAAATTTGTGGTTTACTACATATGGTATCAGAGAAAAAGTTACAACACTGGGCCTAAATAGGACCACTATAGTGCTTAGTATATATTTTTTCTTAGATAAAAAACTAATAAATCGTGTGGTTACAAACACAAAACTTTCTCTATTTTGGTGAATAAGTATGGAAGCTCAGGACAATGCAGAAAACAAGATGGAAGAAAATCCACAACAAAGACCTCCTAGAGATACAAGGCAGAATAGTGATGGACGTTCACGCATAGAAGTGTTGGAAACAATGAGGAACATGATTGTTGAGCTACAGATCTTTAAAGTCGACAATGAAAAATTGAAGAAGGCACATCAAGAACAACCAGAGATAAATGAAGTCTTGTTGCGCAGTATAGTGACCAAGAAAATCCCAAAAGACAATAATAACGATGAAGAAGTCAGCAAGAGAGACTCCAAGAACTCAGGGCCAGAAACAAAAAAAGGAGATAGTTCGTCTAAAGGAACACCTCCAGTTGAGGATGGAACTAAAACAGATAGAAAAAGAAAACAAGTAGACCACCTTGAAGGAGAATTTATAAAGATTAAACCCACTATATTTGATGGAGAATCTAGGACAGGAGAAGAAGCAGAGGCATGGTTGTTGGACATCAAAAAGTATTTCCAAATCTACAACTATTCCAGCAACATGAAGGTCAGGATGGCCATCTACAATCTGAAAGGGAAGGCCAGTATTTAGTGCTAAGATCTGAAATTGGCCAAGGGCCTAAAGGAGAAACAGTTGGAATGGTATGACTTTAAGAAGTATTTCAAGAAACAATACCTTTCTGAAAATTATTATGAAAGGAAGACGTAGGAAGTTTACGAGTTACGACTCAGATAGATGATGATGGAGGACCTTATAAATAATTTTTTGGATCTTCTAAGGTTTGTATCATACATCCGGGAGGATAAAGTAAAAATTCAACGATTTCTAAGTTGTCTACCACAGTCCTACAAGGACATAATTGAGTTTGACAACCCCAAATCCTTAAGTGAAGTATTCAGAAAAGCGTGAATGTGCTACGACCAGTATAAATAGAGGGCAGAGTATCCCAAAGCCTGGAGGGATAAGAAACAAGATCTAATGAACCAGCGAAAGAAGGGGTACCAACCGACTCCTTATTGGAATACAACAAAGAGTTTTCCAAGAAAGGATTTTCACTCCAATCCTCCGAATACGCAAGGCAGCAGAAAACCAGTAAACCTGGGAGCGAAGAGGTTTGGGGACAGCTAACGCAAGCGATTAAAGTGTTGGGAATGTCGAGAGACTCATCTCAGGAGAAACTACCCACGTTTGAGTTCAACAAACAAAATTGTTGTTCATAACCTGCAAGAACCCTCGACAATGGGAGACATGGGCAGGAGCCTACATCAGATAAATGCGGCCATCGATGGTCGACAAGCTGACCACCAGTCCTCGGTGGAAGAAATCGAAGGTAAAATCCATGACACTCGAATTTCTATTTTAATTGACCCCGGAGCAACATTAAGTTATATTACTCCGAAGGTAGTAGAGTCAAATAAACTTAAGAGACTGAAGCACACAAAATCATGGCTTGTGCAATTAACGACAGGTACAAAAAGGAAACTAATTGACTACATTTCGGATTTTGAGTTCAGCCTAGATGGTCAAACTATAAGGACCGATCTGAACATCGTACCACTAGGATCTTACAATATGATTATTGGGATGGACTAGTTGGAACGACACAAAGAAATATTAAATTGTTATACAAAGATACTTAGCTATAAAGATGATTCTGGCACCACCAGGATATCCCAAGGTATACCAAAACTGGTATTAGTCAGACAAATTTCAGCGACGCAACTAAAGAAATGTATGAGAAAAGGATGTCAAGTTTATGCCATCCAAGTGACGAATCTAGCAGAAGAGAAGGAGAAGCCAAAGTTGGAAGACTTTGTTGTCCTACGTGATTTCAGAGACATGTTTGTGGATGAGATACAAGAATTACTCACTAGAAGGGAAATAGAATTCTCCATAGATCTATTACCCGGTTCTACCCCTATCTCAAAAGCGCCTTACCGGATGAGTCTACCAGAACTGACTGAATTAAAAATACAATTACAGGAATTGTTGGACAAAGAGTATATCAGACCAAGTGTCTCACCTTAGGGAGCACTAGTCCTCTTTGTGAAAAATAAGGACGGTACTATAAGATTATGTATCGATTATAGACAACTGAACAAAATGATTATTAATAATAAATACCCCTTACCAAGGATAAATGATTTGTTCGATCAAGTAAGTGGGTGCAAAGATATTTTCAAAATTGGATTTACGATCCAGTTATCATCAAGTTCGGATAAAAGACGAGGACATAAACAAAACAACATTTTGGACAAGATATGGACACTACGAGTTTGTAGTCATACCTTTCAGACTCACTAATGCCCTAGCCACGTTTATGTACCTAATGAACATTATTTTCAGTGAGTACCTGGACAAGTTCATGGTAGTATTCATCGACAATATCCTGGTCTATTCAAAGACGAAGGAGGAACATGAGGAACACTTAAGAATAGTTTTGCAAATGTTAAGGAAGCACAAACTATACACCAATTTCGACAAGTGTGACTTGTATAAAAAATAAATACAATATCTTAGACATGTAATTTCAGCAGAGGGCATTGTCGTAGACCTAGAAAAGATGAAATCCATTATGGAATGGCAGGTACTTAAAGATGTAGCGGATATAAGGTCGTTCATGGGAATCAGTAGATACTACCGCAAGTTTATAGAAGGGTTTTCCAAGATAGCCTACCCTATCACATCATTACAAAAGAAAGGAACTAGGTTTAACTGGTCAAAGAAATGTCAAGACAACTTCAACAAACTAAATGAATTATTGACAATGGCACCCATATTGAAAGTAGCAGACCCAGATAAAGACTTCACCATATGTGTCGATGCAAGTAAAGAAGGGCTAGGTGGTGTCCTAACTCAAGAAGGACACATTATTTGTTATGAGTCCCGAAAATTAAAATAACACGAGTGAAATTATGCCACTCATGACTTAGAATTGGCAGCAGTAATACACGCCTTAAAGATGTCGTGACACTACATAATGGGCAGAAGATTCCTATTATTAACAGACAATAGCAGGGTGAAATATTTGTTTAACCAACCAGATCTTAACGCAAGGTAAGCAAAGTGGTTATCCTTCTTAAGAGAATTCGACTTCGAGGTTAGACATATCAAGGGAAAGGAAAACAAAGTAGTAGACGCTTTAAGTAGAAGAATCCATGGGTTATTTGAGATGAATATTAGTAGGGAAGAAAGTGATCTGGAAGAAAGAATAAGGACGACATGTTTTGATGACGAAAACTATACTAAAATAATGGAAGAATTACCGAACAACACAGTGAACTCAGATAAATCAGATCTAAGCATCGACGAGAAGGGACTGATACGATTTAAAAATAGACTTTACATACCAGAATCAGTAGGGTTAAAATTAATAATCTTGGATGAAGTGCATAAGAAGCCGTATTCTGGCCACCTAGGTTACCAGAAAACGATAACAACACTTAGGAAACTATTTTATTGGCCTAATATGAAGGGCGAAAGAGTGGAATACTTGCCTAGGTGCCAAGATTGTCAGCAGGTTAAGGTCGAGCACCAACATCTAGCCGGCCTCTTACAGCCATTACCAGTACCAGAATGAAAATGGGAGACTATATCACTCGACTTTATAACAGGTTTTCCTAAAACTCAGAAATTGAATGACTCTATCATGGTTGTAATCGATAAACTCAGTAAGTCTGCACAATATATTCCTTTAAAGTCTACTTTTATAGCTATAAACATTGTTGAAATATTCATGAAAGAAATATTTAGACTGCATGGTATTCCTAAAATGGTGATTTCAGATAGAGACGTAAAATTCACATCCGCCTTATGGAAGGAATTGTTTCCCGGGCTCAATACCAACTTGAATTTCAGTACAAGTTATCATCCACAAACGGATGGAAAAATCGAAAGGACAAACCAAATCATAGAGGATATGATCTGCATGTATGTAAGAACAAAACCAAACAAGTGGGAGGATTACATACACTTGGTAGAATTTGCATATAACAATGGGTACCAAACTTTAGCAAAGTTGAGCCCTTTCGAAGTATTGTACGACAGAAAGTGTAAAACTCCAATTAGATGGGATAACCCGGCTGACAGACCCATGGTTGGACCAGAGATGCTCCAAGAAATGGAGAACATGGTAAGAAAGGTACAACAGAACTTGAAGGAAGCATAGAACAGACAGAAGAGTTATGCAAATCTGAAAATAAGACACTTAGAGTTTCAATCAGGAGACCATGTATATTTGAAGGTCAAAGCCTGAAAAAGCTCATTGAAGCTAGGAAACTGTGCCAAGATGGCACCCAGGTTCTATGGGCCCTTCGAGATACTAGCTCAAATTGGACCTGTAGCATATCAACTTGCACTGCCTACGAATCTAAGAATTCATAATGTATTTCATGTTTCTTTATTGAAAAAAATATGTTCACGACCCTACTCATATGATTGATTGGAAATTGGTACAGGTGGAACCTGAAGGTGAATTCCAGCTGGAACCCCTACGCATTCTGGACTGGAGAGAAATAGCACTTCGGAACAAAGTTGTCGCTCAGGTAAAGGTGCAATGGAAGCACTTTAGTCCTGAGGAGGCCACTTGGGAATTGGAGGGAGATTTGTGGAAATATCATCCAATATTGTTCCAAGAAAGGAACGAACACTGAGGATAGTGTTTTATTGAAGGGGGAAAGGATGTGACATCCCCCAAAATAAAATATTTTGGAAAATTAAATTTCTGGGAAATTCTTCCGTTTTTGGTAAATTCGAATTTGGAATTTTTTTTCCATTTATGGAAATTATGAATTTCGAATTTGTTAATTGTAACAAATTATTATGACTGTTGGGAAGAACTCTGATTTGACCCAACTAACTATTTGACAATGAAACGTGTTTAAAAACATAATATTTTATATTGATTGCAGGAAGACAAATGGAACAACCATGTTAAAAGTAGTTGACCATGACTCCATGAGTGGGGAACATGTTGGAACTACCCCTGAGCTGATTTTTACAAGTAGAAAATTAGTGATTTGGCCATTGGTATCCCCCGAAAATTAGGGATTCAGGAAGCTGCAAAAATTCCAAGGAAGGGAAAACACCTAGGCAAGATACAAATAAGCATATGCGAGGAGGCAGGGCACTGCTAACTATGCTGGGAAAGATTCTATTTTCTTTTCTTTTTCACTTCTTGTTATGAACACTGGAAGGGTGTGAGGCAAGGAGAAAAAGTGACTGAATTGAAGGACAGTGTTGTAGAGGGATTTCCATGTTCGCCCTTATCAACTCATGGTCAGGCTAGGGGGTGAATCAGGCAAGTAATCATGACTGCTCGGTTCTAAAGTTGAGAGGAACGTCGCTATTCCCTTTGTTTTCTCCCTGAGTTTAGTTCAATATGTTACTCTAAACTCTATCTGTATGAATGATTTTATATTGGATATATTGTACATGTTATAGCTAAACATAAAAGAGTTCTAGTATCTGTTTTAATGATCGTATAATTGTTTTAAGTCTTTTCCTATACCTAAATATTCAATATTCTACCTCTATTGGACGAGGTGGCTATTGATATAGTGGGCTCCTTAAAGCTAGTGTGCATGCAATAACCTAGAAAAAGGCTGTTCGAATTCAGGAATAATACAGTCCTCTTAATTATCGAATAGTTACACATAAATTCTAGAATCATCCCTTAATAAATCCTCTACTATGGAATTTAGAACCTGTATGTAAATAAAACATAAGATATTCTCATCGAAATTTAGTGAACAGACTATAGGATTTAATTGTAGAATTTTTTCCGGAAATCAAATTTTAAATAGAATTGAATATGTATGTATGAACGAAGAGAGCTATTATATGCATATATATGTTTCATACTTTAAACAGAGTCGAATATGTATCAATGAAGGAATAGAGCTATTATATGCATATGTATGTTTCAAACTTTAAACATAACGGAATATGTATCAATGAACGAACATAACTGATATATGCATAGGTATATTCCATTCTGTAATTTAATTCAAAAGGAAAACATAATTCACTTATATAGTCTAGAACGATGAAGCATAGGGGAATGAACATAATCCAGGGAGTAAGACTACCCTAAATGGGATGATTTAATCATGCTAGTATCATACTACATGAAAGCGAATCAATGATTTCGTTGATACATCATTAACGTTTGACACTTCTTACATATTCTATGTGCAGAAAGAACACAAGAATTTTATGGCTGTGGCATTTCCATTTAGAGTAACTATCAAACAATTGCTTCATATTTTATAGAAAGATTTTCCAAAAATTTCAGAGCAATGCAATCGATTCGGAGGACACAATCTATCGAAAGGACAAGAATTCTACAAAAATAAACACAGAGATTTGGAATGTGAAACCCTGCCTCCGAATGATTCCTTTTGGGGTTAAGTCCAAATAGACAGTTTTCGATAACAAGAGACTATCCACACAGTCATCAACAAAGTCCAGTAATGATGGCCATTATAATTGTTAAAGATTTTCCGAATACCTTTAAATCACAGAAGTAATGTACAAAACGTCGAAGATAAGCCTTTTTTTCCAAAATAGTTATTACTGTTCCTCCATTACTATGCTTAACATATATAAGAATTTCTCAAACAAGTAATACTTAGAGTTGTCTGTCATTTCTAGTGTTTGGGCTATCAGTCCTTTCCTACATCAAGCTCGACTATGAATGTATATATATATATATTTATAGCCTTAAAGCGGTCTTTAACAGCAACAAAAAATGGAATTTAACCCCCCCTGAGAGATCTGACATAGGAAAGAGGTGCATAAGTGATGTTACTTGTAACAACAGAAACCTACGAACAGAATCGTGATCTCCATGTTTGATTTAAGAAGCAAGTTGAGAGAAATTTTTATGGAACCCGAGTACCTTTCTCAAGTTGAGCAAAGGCTGGTACCTGCGCCGAGAAGTGGGCATCCCTGCATTCAGCCATCATAGGAAAACATTAGTAAAGTACATAATTAAACTTTAAATTATAAAATCGAATGTATAGTTTGAGTACCACAGCGATGCCGGACTACTTAACTTAAGGTCCGAAAACACCACGGCCTCCAGTTGTCATGCTTGGTTTTGTAATGTGACCCTAGCCGAGTGAAGAATGATGCCTAGAACTTATGGTAGGTACCTCGTAACAAACAGAGTCCCATCATTACTACAAAGATACCCCTTTTGCCACAAAATTAAACAAATACTTAACAGAGGAAATAACACTGCGAATCAAGAAGTTCAATCTATTATAAACAAAAACCCTATACGAACAAAAACAAGAACGTAAGGAATGACATCATACATATAAACAATAGACGTTCTCGGGAAAGTACCCCAACTCAGTAAGAGATAAATTAGCGGTAGACCACCACTATAATACAAATTAAATGCATCAATCACAGAGGAGGATAGATACGGTGGACCTTTTATTTCCCCAGAATCTCTATACAACATATGAATAAACCCTTTTTGTCCTACACAGAAGTGACGCCCGAAACAGTTACTAATCTCAAAGTAAAACAAAAGGAACTGGAAGAATCCCACGGGATACAAACAGAGGATGCAAAATAGGGCTTTAGGATCACGATTGTATAGAAAAGTGACTCTCGATAACAACCTCTTCTACAGTCGACATTAAAATGAAGGGAGAAATCGCGTAGACTCTGAACGTAATACAGGAAGTAAATATTTTCATCACCCACACCATGAACCCTCTGGTTTCAAACTTAAGATACAATAGTTCCATAGAATCTTACCAGGTAGTCGGATGTTGCTGCTGACTTCACCATTGATGGCCGCAGAGGCGGTAGCACTTCCCTGTGGAACAATGCATAATACAGAACCCTCCTCTTCGGAATCACAAGAGCAAGAATGAGACCGCCAAAACCTAAAAGGGACGAGTACCACCCCTGACAGCCCGGGAAGTACAAGCCATGTGCTAGGGCAAGGTTGGCACATCAAGATTGGGAAGAACAGAAGGAGGAGGCATCGAGACTAAGGGTGGTAAGACCTAATTAATTCCAGGACATAGCCTTAACTCCTCCTGACAGGTACACCTGCCTCCCTTAAATGTCGAAGATATGAAGTTAAGCAATAGTAAAACCATGACTGTCCAGTGTAAATAATCGGTCACTATACCTTTGTCTTTGAAGTGCTCCTTCCTTTACACCAACAGGACGAGGAGGGGTAGTTAGTTAGTTATGCAGTGATCGATGCGGGACAAGTCGGGGTTCAGTTCATTATGGTGGAGACAAATCGTATCATAACTAAAATGAAACCATTAGAGAAAACACATTGTTAACCACTCATAAATCACCATTAATAGTAGTAGCCCATTCCTGGTACATATTGGATTTTCTAATGTCGACACAACTAGGTAGGAGCACAAACAATTAATCTCAGGGTTATAAAATTGCGTGCAAATTCCAATTAGCCTGACTTTCTTAATTAGGGAAATGAAAATTCAAATCCTAGCATATGGGTGAATACATGTAAGTAATAATATCTATATAGTAAGATATAGGAGTTAGAAAATGCCTATATTTTGATGGAACCTCTCTTATGTGTTAAGTTAGTATGACAAAGGGTTACTCCATGGAAAAAATGGAAATGTAAGTACCCATCTTACAAGATGATAAAATTCAGTTAATTAGAGGATAATGTACCAAAGAAAAAAAAATTATGATAAATTTGAGGTTTATTAAATCTAGTGTGGCCCTGTTCAAGGCCCAGTGTTGTAAACTTGCTCAGATACCATATGTAATAGACCTCAAAAATCTCAAATAAAAAACAAAATCTGTCTTTATACATTCACCCTTGAATGGGTTCCTCATTAAAAAAAAGGGTCCTGGCTGACGTTGATTAAATTCGCTACCTAATTTAATCTTTGAAACATTATTTCAGTTTGTGCTTACTCCACACTTCATCACTCACTTACAGTCCTACAGTCTATGTTTAATTTCATACCAACATAAAATAAAATGATATATCCATATAGTTTTCGCTTACCACTATGAAGGAATTTGGGACTTGTTCCTATGCGAAACCTTAACCACTTGTTCAAAGGAGTCATGTAGGAGAAATATAGGTGAAGGGGGCAGATTATACCCCTCTGTGAAATTTTTTGAATTAATAAGGATGGGGTAAGTACTTCCTGGTTTAAAACTGTTGTAACAATTATTTGAAAACCAACAACCCATGCTATCTGATCGTTGACTCCAGCTGTCTCATATGGGATTCTGACGAAAAATTTACCTTAACGAGGTTGGTGCTAGTTAGGTTAAAACTTACTTAAATGCGCATAAGCTTTTTCATTCGGAACCCATTAATTGAAGTGGCAGGAACAAGTCATTCGAGAGTTAATATGTGGCTCGACCATTAATGGACCCTGATGTGTGAGAGAGTCGAGGCCATCACCTAACCCTTCATCCATTGTGAATGTGCCAAGTTCCCTTCTTCACATGTCCAACCCTTCCTTCGTACCAGCAACATTTAATCTACACGGTAAGGATTTTCTTTGGGTTATAGCGGTTCATTTCAGTAATGAGTAAATTCACAGAGGTTTGGTTCTACGATTATGAAATATTGTCGAAGGAAAAACTGGGGAACGTCCATGATGGAGGCAATATCTTCCATCTAGCCTCCTTCTCCCACTATAACATTCAACTATTATTAAATCACTTCCTCACTACTGAAACTCAATAGAGGCATTTTGGTTTTCCTCGCTACGGGTAGATAGCTCCTCTTGTCCCACTTTCACCCTTCATTCTCTTGTTTCCTTGGGGCTTCCGAGGGTTATTCGTAAGACATGTGACTTTGTTCTTGACCTTCCCACTTGCGTTGTGTTGTATCATTGTTTTGGGGAAAGCCATATTGTAATGCATTTTTAGTTTTTCGGGGTTAGTGAACTGGTAGATTGTCGTTTTTGACAATTGTCTCTATCGTATTTGGGTATTCTCTGTATAATGACTAAAAAGAGTTTCCTTATCTTGGGCTCTGTCTACCCACCTCAATGAGTTCTTCTACTATACCCTTTCCTGACTAAAACCCATAACCCCACTGAGGAGAACGGATACCCATTCATACTTCCTCCTATGGAACCCTGAATTAGCGATACCTCTCAGGTTAAAATTTCTATATCATTCAACAGATGATGGTTTGCGGTTTTGTATGGTCTTGGCCATGGTTTAAAGCAGAATTTTCCTTTCTTTTAAGAAGGTTCCTGTGGTTTTTTAAAGATAATAAGTATCCTCATACAATCAGTGTATAAGATGACAAAGCTTATGTTTAATATAGATATATGTATGCAACTTGTTTGTTCCTCTGTATAAATGTATGAAATTCACTCTTTGTTTGCTCGATTTGATGTCATAATTCTTGTACTTCTATGAAAGAGCATTGTTTATGAACCCATCTCTTTTATTCTGGATATTGTAACTAATGATGGGCCCCTGTTTGCTGCGAGGGTACCCATCAGCTTGATCGTGTTCACTCCTCCCCTTTCGACGGTCGCTATTCATAAAGGATGCCTACCTATGGAGAATCAAAGATAAGTAAATGATTTCACCCAAAAATTATCTTGTATGTCTTATAAAAGAAAGTATTCGCTGGAGGGACCAATCCATAACTTAGACTGTGATTGTAAATTTCATACAACGAATAGATGACATCCACAGAAAAATCTTTTCAACTTAGTACAGTTAAATGCATAATATCAGTTACACACAAAAACATTTAAGAACAAAGTAGGGAGGTTTACATATCTGAACCAACTTGTGGGAAGACAAAGGAAACAACCATGTTCCTCCCAACCGTAGAATAAGGCATCCAAAACACTTGCCCGATTCACCCCCTAGCCCGACCATGAATCCATGAGGGAGAATTTGGAAGACTCCTCCTCAGCAAAGTCCTTCACTTTTTCACAGATTCCTCTTGCCTCAAACTCACTCTTTAGTGTTCATAACAACAACGGAAAAATCAATAGTCTCATTTCCCAGCATACTTGGCAATGTCCTGCCTCCTCACATATGCTCTTTATTCATCAAGAAATCCTTTTTCCTAGGGCTTTTCCCTCCCTTGGGAATTTTTGTAGCTTTCTAAATCCCTGATTTCCAGGGGCTGCCAATGGCCAAATATTTGATGTTCCACTTGTAATAATCAGCCCAGAGGTAGTTCCAATAGGTTCCCCACTCATGTAGTCATGGTCAGCTGATTTTTTTAACATGGTTGTTCCATTTGTCCTCTTGCAATCAATATAAAATATTTTGTTTTCATACAATTGTCATAGTCAAATAGTTAGTTGGGTCAAATCAGATCTCTACCCAACAGTCATAATAATTAATTACAATTATTAAATTTGAAATTCGGAATTTCCATAAAAGGCAAAGATTTTCCAAATTTGAATTTACTAAAAATGGAAAAAAATTTCCAAAAATATAAATTTAAAAAAAAACTTTGTATTGGGATGTCACATCCTTTTCCCCTTCAATAAAAAACTGTCCTCAATGTTCGTTCCTTTCTTGGAACAGGATTGGATGAGATCTCCACAAATCTCCCTCCAACTCCCGAGTGGCCTCCTCGGGACTAAAGTGCTTCCATTGCACCTTTACCTGAGTGATGGCTCTGTTCCGAAGTGTTATTTCTCTACGGTCTATAATACGTAGGGGTTCCACCTGGAACTCGCCTTCGGGTTCCACCTGCACCAAGTTCAAGTCAATCATATTTGGAGGGTCATGAATATATTTTTTTAACAAAGAAACATGAAATACATTATGAATTCTTAGATTAGCTCGGAGTGTGAGTTGATATGCTACGGATCCAATTCGAGTTAATATCTTGAAGGGCCCACAAAACCTGTGTGCCATCTTGGCATAGTTTCCTAACTTCAACGAGCTCTTTTGGGATTTGACCTTCAAATAAACATGGTCCCCTACTTGGAATTCCAAGTGTCTTCTTTTCTGATCTACATATCTCTTCTGTCTGTCTTGTGCTTCTTTCAAGTTCTATTGCACTTTTCTCACCATGTTCTCCATTTCTTGGAGAATCTTTGGTCCAACCATGAGCCGGTCAACCGGGTTATCCCAAGTAATTGGATTCGTACATTTTCTTCCATACAGTAATTCGAACGGGCTCAACTTGGTCGAAGTTTGATACCCATTGTTATACGCAAATTCTACCAAGTGCAGATAGTCTTCTCACTTGTTTGGTTTCTCCTCTCGGTATGTCCATCCGTCTGTGGGTGATAACTCGTACTGAAATTCAAATTAGTATTTATCCTTGCAAACAATTCCTTCCAAAAATCAAATGTGAATTTTACGTCTCTATCTGAAATCACCATTTTAGGAATACCATGCAGTCTAAAAATTTATTTCATGAATATTTCAACAATGTTTATAGCATTAAAAGTAGACTTTATAGGAATAAAGTGTGCAGGCTTACTGAGTTTATCGATTACAACCATGATAGAATCGTTCTGTTTCTGAGTTTTAGGAAAACCTGTTATAAAGTCCAGCGATATGGTCTCCCATTTCCATTCAGGCTGGTTGGATGCTGGTGCTCGGCCTTAACCTATTGACAATCTTAGCACCTGGCCAAGTATTCTACTGTTTCATCCTTCATATTAGGCCAGTAAAATAGTTTACTAAGTGTTGTTATTGTTTTCCGGTAACCTGGGTGGCCCGAATACGACTTCGTATGCACTTCATCCAAGACTTTCAGCTTTAATTCTGTTGAGTCTGGTATGTAAAGCCTCGTTTTAAATCGTAATAGTCCCTTCTTGTCGATACTTACATTTGGTTTGTCTGATTTTGCGATACTGTTTTGTAATTCTGCCATCATCTTAGTGTAATTTTCGTCGTTAATACATGCCATCCTTATTCTTTGTTCCAGATCACTTTCTTCCTTGCCGATGTTTATCTCAAATAAGCCATGGACTCTTCTGCTTAGAGTGTCTGCTACTTTATTTTCTTTTCCCTTGATATGTCTGACTTCAAAGTCGAATTTTCTCAAGAAGGCTAGCCATCTGGCTTGCCTTGCATTGAGCTCTGGTTGTCTAAACAAATATTTTACACCGCTATTATCCATCAGTAGTAGAAAAATTCTTCCCATTATGTAGTGTCGCCACATTTTTAAGTCGTGTATAACCACTTCCAATTCTAAGTCGTTAGTGACATAATTTCACTCATGTTCTTTTAATTTCTGGGACTCATAACAAATCATGTGTCCTT
>ML804410.1:23377-37463 GCA_009831015.1 Picea engelmannii
TCCTTCCTCCTTTTCTATGAGTAGCTAGGGATTGATCATCGTCCCTTGCTAGTAGTGCTTCACGGTTGGCTACCCTTGTCTCTTATTTGGTGCATTCTTCCCATAGGCTTTCAAACTGTAGTTTCTCCTTTCTGCCACATACTGACTGGATGAAGGCATCCCAAGGTCTTGCGAGACAATTTAGGGCAGTTATTACAAATTCGTCTTTGTCGATGGTGTCTCCAATCGCTTTCAACTGTTATTTTATTTCATAGATTTGGGAGAAATATTCTTGAATCATTTCTCCTTTCTGCATCTTGGTATTCTTCAACTGAGTTCTGAGATTCATCTTTCGATTGATGTTCTTTCCTTCATATAGTTTTCTTAGAGAATCAAACATTTCCTTCAGAGTTTTCTTTGACGATACATACGGGATCAGGTGGTTTTCGATTGAATCTGCAATGATTCTTTGAGCTCTGACTGAGTCCTTCTGATGCTTTTCTTTCTCTACGACATCTTCAGGTTCCTCCACTTATTCTTTGATAAATCTTGATAGGTCATTCTCTGCAAGGATCAGACTGATCCTATACTTCCAGGCACATAAGTTGTCTATGCCTTCTAGTTTCTCAGCAAGCTTTGTTCTTGCAAACATCTTGTACTTTCGACAACAAAATTAACCAAAAATTGAAAATGATCAGAATCAAATTTTGAACTTACCAGGAGGTGTGCTTGGCTGAGGTGAGTATCCTGGTGTCCTCAAATCTGAGAAAATCCAAATTTTACCCCGTCAAATCTGATCTGCAGATTTATGGATTGGTGCTTTCGGTACTTCTGGTACTCTGGTACTTCTGGTACTGGTTTTCTAGTACTTCTGGTACATTTGTGAAACTAGGGTTTCACTTTATGGGAGATCCAACCACTGAAAAGGTGCACTCTAGGTGCCAAATTGATCCTGGGGGGATGGCGCAGCTTTCTAGGAGGTTTGGGGGGTGAAAAGAGATACTCTTTCAAAACCCTAATTTGCAGGTGTTGCACCAATGACATTTTTCCTCTTGCAAATAATGTTTTCTTCAGGTTGGCTCTGATACAATGTTAATGTTTATGCCATTATTATAGTTCCTTGCATTTCATAAGATAAGAGCATAATAAGAACAAGATCATTGAGAAATACACATTCACAGGAGACACAACATTTATCCTAGAAAACCCTCTAGGGGAAGAAAACCCAACAAAAACTTCCTTATCATAAATAGCTTATACAATGTTGAAGAGATAACTCAAACCAATACAGAAAGTCCTCCCCAAGATATGCGCCACTCTTCTTCTCCTCTCTCCAACTTGTAATTGCAGCTTGCCTCATAAGAGAATCAACAAGTGAGTTGTGTGTTTGAAGTGAGGCGCTAGCCTCTTATTTATACAAGAAAGCACATGTGAAAGGTCACAACTGGCAGGGCCGACCTCTCACTCTGGGTGGGAAAACCCACCTTTAATTAATTCTAGGTCTTATGTAATAACTTTTGAGGCCGACTTCTTATTCTTCCCTTTGTAATTGTCCGATGACCAATCCGCAAAAGGGGATTTGGTCCTTATACAATTAATGACATGATTAATCCTCAATGGGGATTAATCCAATAACAATAATATTAATACTGACATGATTAATCCGAAATGGGTATTTAATCCAATAAAAAAATAATAAGAAGAATTCTCTTCGCAGTTACATTATTTCAACAGTACTGGCTGAAAATACTATTCACCGGGCACATAAACGTGGCTAGTGTGTTAGTGAGCTCGAAAGGTAAGACTACAAATTCGTAGTGTCCATAACAAAAAGTTGTTTTGTTTATGTCCTCATCCTTATTCCTAACTTGATGATAACCAAATCGTAAATCCAACTTTGAAAAGATCTTGGCCCCACCTACTTGGTCGAACAGATCATTTATCCTTGGTAAGGGTTATATGTTCTTAATAGTCATTTTTTTTAGTTGTCTATAATCGATGCATAGTCTTAGAGTACCATCTTTCTTTTTCACAAAGAGAACGGGTGCCCCCCATGGTGAAATGCTTGGTCTAATATACTCTTTATCCAACAATTCCTATAATTGTACTCTTAATTATTTCAGTTCTGGTAGACTCATTCAGTAAGGTGCCTTTGAGATAGGGGTTGAACCCAGTAGTAGGTCTATAGAGAAATTTATTTCCCTTCAAGGAGGTAATTTTGGTATCTCATCTACAAACATGTCTCTAAAATCACGTAGAATAACAAAGTCTTCTAACATTGGCTTATCTACTTCCTCTAACAGATTTGTTACTTGGATGGCATAAACTTGACATCCCTTTCTCATACATTTCTTGAGTTGCATCGCTGAAATTTGTCTGACTGATATAGGTTTTGGTATACCTTGGGCTGTTCTAGTAGTGCCAAAATCGTCTTTATAGTTAAGTAACTTTGTATAAAAATCTAGTACTGATTTGTGTTGTTCCAACCAGTCCATCACGATAATCATGTTGTAATATCCTAGTGGTAGGATGGTCAGGTTTGCCCTTATATTTTGGCCGTCTAGGTTGAACTTAAAATGCGAAATAAATTCAACTACTTTCCTTTTAGTTCATGTTGCTAGTTGTACCAGCCATGGTTTTATGTTCTTCAGTTTCTTAAGTTTGTTCATCTCTACTACATCAGGAGTAACATAACTTAACGTAGCTCGAGGATCAATTAAGACAGAGATTCGAGATTTATTGATTTTAGCTTCGATGTCTACCACCGAGGACTGGTGGTCAACTTGTCATCCATCTATGGCTGCATTTATCCGATGAAAGATTTTGCCCATGTCTCCCACCGTTGAGGCTTCCTACAAATTATGAATAGCAGTTATGTTTGTTGAATTTAAATGTGGAAAGTTCCTCCTTAGATGAGGCTGTCCACATTCCCAACACTTTAATGGCTTGCGGGGGTTGTCTGCAAACTTCTTTGTCCTCGGGTTTACCGGTTTTCCGCTGCCTTGAGTATTCGGTATCCTTTCTCAGGAAACCTTTTGTTGCGTTCTGATAAGGATCTGGTTGGTATCCCTTCTTCCACTGGTTCATTCAATCTTGTTTCTTATCCTTCCAGGTTTTCAAAACCTCTACCCACTGTTTATACTAGTCATAGCACATTCGTGCCTTCCAGAACACTTCACTCAAGGATTTGGGGTTGTCAAACTCAATTCTGTCCCTGTAGGACTATGGTAAACAACTTAAGAACCACTGGATTTTTACCTTATCCTCCCGGATGTATGGTACGAACCTTAGTAGTTCCAGAAATTTATTTATGAGATCCTCCATCGTCATCTGTCTGAGTCGTAACTCATAAAATTCTTTCATTTTCCTTTTATAATAGCTTTCAGAAAGGTATTGTTTCTTGAAATATTTCTCAAAGTCGGACCATTCCATCTGTTTTTCCTTTAGGCTCTTGGCCAATTTCAGGTCTTGCCACCAGATGTTGGCTTTCCCTTTCAAATTGTAGATGGCCATTCTGACCTTCATATTACTGGAATAATTGTAGATTTGGAAGTATTTTTCGATGTCCAACAACTATGCTTCAACTTATTCTCCTGTCCTAGATTCTCCATCAAAGGTAGCTGGTTTAATATTTTTAAATTCTCCTTTAAGGTAGTCTATTTGTTTTCTTTTCCTATCTATTTTAGTTTTGTCCTCAGCTGAGGGTGTACCTTCAGAAAACCTGTCTCCTTTTTCTGTTTCTAGCCCATAACTCTTGGAGGCCCTTTTGTTGACCTCTTCATCCTATTTATCATCCTTTGGAATTTTCTTCATCACTATACTACGTAGCAGGACTTCATTTATCTCTTGTTGTTCTTGTTGTGCTTTCTTCAATTTCTCATTGTCTGATTTGAAGACTTCCAGCTCAACGATAAGATTCCTCATTATTTCCAGTACTTATTTAGGAGAGATTCTGTCACTATTGTGTTTTGGATCTCCATGAGGTCCTTGTACTAGATTTACTTCTATTCTAATTTCCGCATCATCCTGAGCTGCCATAATTGACACGAAACAAAAAAAAAATTATGTTTGTACAAAGGAGTTTTTGTTAGTTTATCATCAGTAAGAAAATATATATATATGCCAAAGTTCTAGTGTGGCCCTATTCAAGGATCAGTGTTGTAAACTCGCTCTGATACCATATGTAATAGACCTCAAAACTGTCAAATAAAAAAAAAAAATTCTTTATACATTCACCCTTGAATGGGT
The DNA here is from genome assembly GCA_009831015.1 of Picea engelmannii. Taxonomy (NCBI): domain Eukaryota; kingdom Viridiplantae; phylum Streptophyta; class Pinopsida; order Pinales; family Pinaceae; genus Picea; species Picea engelmannii. The sequence continues at coordinate 27,605 of ML804410.1, forward strand.
TCGTCATTAAAAAAAGGGTCCTAGATGACGTTGATTAAATTTGCTACCCAATTTAATCTTTGAAACATTATTTCAAGTTGTTCTTACTCTACGCTTCATCACTCACTTATAGTCCTGCACACTATGTTTACTTTCATACCAACATAAAAAAAATGATATATCCATATAGTTTTCGCTTACCACTATGAAGGAATTTGGGACTTAGTCCTATTCGAAACGTTAACCACTTGTTCAAAGGAGTCATGTAGGAGAAATATAGGTGAAGGGGGCAGGTTATACCCCTCTACGAAAATGTTTGAATTAATAAGGATGGGGTAAGTACTTCCTGATTTAAAACTCTTGTAACGATTATTTGAAAACCAACATCCCGTGCTATCTGATCATTGACTCCACCTGTCTCATATGGGATTCCAACTAAACATTTACCTTAATGATGCTGGTGTTAGTTAGGTTAAAAATTACCTTAAACGCACAGGCGCTTCTTCATCTGTAACCCATTAATTGAACTGGAAGGAAGAGGTCATTCGAGAGTTAATACCTGGCCCAACCATTAATGGACCTTGATGTGTGTGAGAGTCGAGGCCATCACCTGACCCTTCATCCATTGTGAATGCGCCAAGTTCCCCTCTTCACATGTCTGACCCTTCCTTCATACCAACAACATTTAATCTACGCCGTAAGGATTTTCTTTGGGTTATAGTGGTTCATTTTCCTAACGAGTAAATTCACAGAGGTTTCATTCTATGATTCTGAAATGTTTTTGAAGGAAAAAATGGGGAACGTCCATGATGGAGGCAATATATTCCATCCAACCTCCTGGTAAAATTCGTGCTCCCACTATAACATTTAACTGTTATTAAATCACTTCCTCATTACTGAAACTCAACAGAGGCATTCTAGTTTTCGACTATACCCTGTCCTGACTAAAACCCATAACCCCATTGAGGAGAATGAATACCCATTCATACTTCCTCTTGTGGAACCCTGAATTATCAATACCTCTCGTTAAAATTTCTATATCATTCCACAGACGATGGTTTGCGGTTTTGTATGGTCTTGGTCGTGGTTTAAAGTAGACTTTTCCTTTCTTTTAAAAAAAATAATAAGTATGATCATACTATCAGTGTATAGGCTCATGAAGCTCATGTTTAATATAGATACATGTCTGCAACTTGTCTATTCATCTGTATAACTCTATGAAATTCTCTCTTTTTTTGCTCGATTTGATGTCAAAATTGTTGTACTTTTATGAAAGCGCATTGTTTATGAACCCATCTCTTTTATTTTGGATATTGTAACTAATCATGGGGCCCTATTTGCTGTGAGGGTACCCATCATCTTGATCGTGTTCACTCCTCCCCTTTCAGAGGTTGTTATTTAGAAAGGATTCCTACCTATGGCGAATCAAAGATAAGTAAACAATTTCACCCAAACATTATCTTGTATGTTTGATAAAAGAAATTATTTGAGTTTCGTGAGACCTATATTCCATAACTAACAAAATGCTTCGCTCCCTTTGCAGGTCGAAGTGGGAAAATGGCGTTGGTTCTAAATCGGGTCCTGCTCAGAAAGGTAATCTGGTGTCTATTAAGAGAATTCTTGAAAGATCTGGAAAGAACTAGTGGTGTTGGGTTATTACCCTAGCGTTATTGGCATACAACTGATACCGAATCATTAGATGTACATAATTGTTTTAAACAAGGGTTGTAAATTTCTTTTTTTATTGAGGTTTGTTTATAGTCGCTGCATAGCGATCTTCGAGACATAATTTATATTGGGTAAAGCGGTAGAGGTAGAATATACACTGAATCAATTTTAATGAAATCCTTATTTGTATCATTTGTTGATTAAATTGTTTAATTTAGAGTAAATCTTGTGGTTGTGGTTATACGTATAGACTCCTGAAAATTTGTTCCACATCTCCTTAAGGTTTAATCCAACTTCTAATCTGCCACAAAATTTTTGGTTGTGGAAAGTGTAGATAGCTCCTGGAATATAGAATGCATAGAATCTTATGATAGATGTTAATTTCCACGATTTTACTTTCGATTTTAGCATCTGATAAACAAAAGGGGTTTTCTAGATTTCTTTAACTTTCAAAATTTTTCCATTCTTTACAAAGTTAGTATTTCATTTGCATGTTGCGTACGACTAATCAGTAAAAGTCATATAATACAAGAAAAAGGAAAAAAAAGTATATCATATCGACCTTTCTGGTGTAGATAGTTTACTTCGGGTTTACGGTTTTCCAAATGTATGTATAATATATCAATACACAGGTGTTTGATCCATAAGATTTTTACTGTTTCGTACTTCACTTCGATTCTTAAATGTATTAAAAAGGAAGTCTCCGTTAAGGGGCACGATTGTTCTAAATTTTAACTCAAGCGATATATCTAAACGTTCTTTAGGTACAGATTTACTCAACTCTCATTGCTCAAAGTTATAATTGTTTAATGTCCCAGTCACAGAAATAAACCTATACCTATATAGATCGGTTCTCCTTAGGCGTGTTAATACACAGATCATCCTAACTAGAATTTCGACTATAGATTTAAACATATCTTTTTGTTGGATCTGTTCTCTTAATTTTAATCGTATACAGATAAATTTTTCCTAGTATTCTAGATTTCAGGAGGGACCAATCTAGAACTTAGACTGTGATTGTAAATTTCATACAACGAATAGATGACATCCACAGAAAAATATTTTCAACTTAGTACAGTTAAATGCATAATATCATTTACACACAAAAACATCCAAGAACAGAGTAGGGAGGTTTACATATCTGAACCAACTTGCGGGAAGGCAAAGAGAACAACCACATTCCTCCCAACCGTAGAATAAAGCAGCCAAAACACTTGCCCGATTCACCCCCTAGCCCGACCATCAATCCATGAGGGTGAATTTGGAAGACTCCTCATCAATGTCCTTTGCTTTTTCACAGATTCCTCTTGCCTCACACTCACTCTGTAGTGTTCATAAAAGCAAGGGAAAAATCAATAGTCTACTTTCCCAGCATACTTGGCAGTGTCCTGCCTCCTCACATATGCTCTTTATTCATCAAGAAATCCTTTTGCCTAGGTCTTTTCCCTCCCTTGGGAATTTTCTCAGATTTCTAAATCCCTGATTTCTAGGGGTTTCCAATGGACAAATATCTGATTTGTCACTTGTAATAATCATCCCAGAGGTAGTTCCAATAGGTTCCCCACTCATGGAGTCACGGTCAGCTGATTTTTTTAACATGGTTGTTCCATTTGTCCTCCTGCAATCAATATAAAATATTATGTTTTCATACAAGTGTCATAGTCAAATAGTTATTTGGGTCAAATAAGATCTTTGCCCAAACGCCACAATAATTAATTACAATTATTAAATTTGAAATTCAGAATTGCCATAAAAGGCAAAAATTTTCCAAATTCGAATTTACTAAAAATGGAATAATTTTTCCAAAAAATTAAATTTCAAAAAATACTTTATTTTGGGATGACACACTCTACAATGTATGGAGGTGGGAAATACATCGAGGTGCTGACATATCTCCATAGAAAAATCATTATCACAATGTAAACAAAATTCCTCTGTAAAGAAATATTTTTGGCTATGTGATTTTACATGTGCCTTTGCGGAGAGAGGAGATGTGGAAGATATAACTACACTGAATGTAGACATATGTCCATATAAAAATCCTCTGGACAACTTGGGAAAAATTACTCGTAAAAAATATTTTGGCGTGGATATTTAAAAAAAAATACATTTCACAACTCCAATTAATTCAAGGAAAAATAAAAGTCTCGTATTTACTAAAATGACGTTTCCACACACATGAATCACCTTTGAAATATTCCCAATCATAAATAGAAACCATTCACCAACAAATGGAACAACGACACATTTTCTCTACACTAGTTCTAAATGAATGTGTTATGCTAGTAAATAAAAGCAAATTAACCTACCATGAATGGCCTATCCGTAATGTAAATCACATGCCATGCCACAATCCATTCTACAAAATTATTTCAAATGCTAACATGCGAAAGAACCACAATGCAGGGATGTGAGACAATTGGGATTAGTTTTGTGGACAATTTGTTGCACTAAGATTTTTGTTAGACCAACAAATGCAAGAATTAATCTCCACCACAATTATGAGAGTTAGGATCTACTAGAGGGGGTTAAACCATGTCGCGAAACCCACGGGAAGCGTTGAACCCAATTTCCAACAATATTCCCCCACCACTCATTGGGAAAATTTCAAACTCGAGACCTGTAGTTGTAATACCATTTGTTGGACTATGATTGTTGTTAGAGAAAAACCTCCAAGCATTAATCTCTACCATGATTTCAAGAGTGAGGATCCATGAGAGGGGGTTAACCCATGTCACGAAACTAACTGGAATCACTTAACCCAATGTCCAACACAATTGGTGTTAGGTTTCTACAAAGGAGTTGAAAATAAACCAAATTTTCACTTTTCGAGGTAAAAACATGTACAAGGAACCAAAGATATTTTTATGTGGAGTGTCCACAAATTGTCAAACAAAAAGCCTCCACACATAATCAAGACTACTTTTCACAATGCAATATTGACCATCTGCTATAGAGAAATCATCTTTTCAGATTGGATGAATTTTTTCATGTACTCTTGCACACTTTTTGTTTGATGAAATCCAACCCCCATTTCATTTTTTTAACTCTTCCATTGAATTGTGGAATGGAGAAATACATAATTTCATGGTTTATATTGAAAAAAAAGATATAAATGCATTGTAATCATATCAATATGAACTAGGATCCCTATCTGTTGCAAGAATTACATCTGTTTCCTAACATTAAGACATATCTTTTGAAAATGAAGCTATCTCCATCTTGAAATATAAATAAAAGTGATGGAGAACTATAAACCCATATATTTTTTTCTATGATATCCATATATATCTATGAGATGTGGAGGTGCACATGGGCCAAGGAGGCCACCTAGGGGAATGCCCACCTCGGGTGCACACGATGATCACCTAGGCGCAACACTTCTTCACCTTTTGAAGATGAATTAAACATATGTAAAATAAATGCTTCCCTTGGTATATAAGGTGAACTGGGACTAAAATAAAGCATTCTTACCTTTTCTTCTAAAGCTATGTGTCTTGGTTGTTTTCTTTTCTGAGTTTTCATTTTACATTCACGACAATTTCATTTTTAGGGTTTTCTGAAGAATAACAAGTGCGCCTTCCTTCATGGATAACTCCTGGTGACTTTGTTTTCCATGCTTCCACCTCTGAGAGAAAGCTTATCTCATTAGCTATCCACTCTCTCAGGGAGCAAATATTTTCCTTTGAGTTTTCTGAGACAGAAGGGAGGGCGCACCAGCTAGGGTCTACACCCTTCTTGGTTTCTTCTTTGTGGGAATGAAGTGAGTGCACCCTCTTCCATGGATGCACTGGGATTCTTCCCCTAATACCTAGAGGTCACTCTTGGATCTCCAAAACCTCTTGGATACTTTTGGGTCACCCCAGTTTGTATCCCCATTTTCTTGGTCACCCAAACTAATGGTGCGCCCCAGTTCAGATTTGTGCCCGTGAGGAGAGTTTTTAGTCAGAAGTCAATCTATGGCTTGCATGGTCACCTTCTTTGGTAGATCATGTTCTTGGGAAGATGAATTTGTATAAGAGCCTCAAGTTCCATTGAAAATCTTCTGATCTTGAAGATTGAGCCAAATGTTTTTGGGGTTTTCATGAAATAATCCAGAGTTTTCCCATTCCAAGGTTTCCATTTTTTATGCAAGAAGATCCACAGATATCATAATATCCAAGGCTGCTCACATCTCCATTTCCACAAAGAGGGGTTCCACAGATCTCTCCCTCTATACTAGTTCAAGCTTCGTTGCTTCAAGGTTTTGAGTCCTTTGTTCTCAAAACATAGTCCTATGTTCAACATTGCAACATAGAATTCTTATGCAAGATGTGCCTCTTACTTCATGTTCCAGATCTGGAAGAGGTACTCATATTAAAATTTGTGGCTAGTTTATTAATTCAATTAGGTCAAGAAGTAGAGTTGTTTGAAAATCCAACTTTAGATAAAACGTTTCAGAGATCTTTGGCTATAGAAAGGAAAGTCGCCCCTAGAGGTCATATTCCTCAGTCCCGCCCTTACACCAACCCCCCTCGCCTCTCAACCTTCCATCTCCCATCCCTCAGCATTCTTTCCACCTCCACAGACTCAAAACCCCACACCCAATACAAATACAAGGACACCATGGTGCTAGTTCCACAAAACTACTTCACACAATTCATCAGATTCTCAAATCCTCCAAAATCTAAAAACCAAAAAAAGTCTACTCACTGAGCTCATTGTGCCTTCCCAATTCGAATATACTGAAGAAGTTCCTCTAAACAATCCCACATAAGTAGATCCCTCATTGATTCTAATGACCTAGGAATATTCAAACGCATACACCCAAACCCTCTTCACCCATAACTACCAAATCAAAAATTCCTTGGCTTTACTGATTATGGACAATGGAAGCTAGAAATATTTGGTGTCTCAAGCCCTTGTCAATTTCCTTAATATTGTCAGTACTCCACATCCACAACCCTATCAACTCGGATGGGTCCAAAAGGATGGCCCTTGCCTCCTAGTTTCCAAGAGTTGTCTCATCACTTTCGCCATAGGCCAATTCAAATATACTGTCCTATGTGATGTCTCCCCCTTGGATTGTGCGGATTTTCTGCTTGGTATGCCATACCAAACCCAAAGAAAATCTATCTATATATCCAAATCCCACCAGTACAAAATTACCAAATAAGGCCACACTTATATCTTAACTAGAGAAAAACCCAAACCCCCTTCTACCAAAGAACAAATCCCACATGTACACTTAAACCAATGTGTCTCTCTCTGTTTGGTGTGCCCAATAACACCAAACAATACCACACACCATGTTCCTGAAACTACGACTCCCCTCCTCCACGAGTTCGAAAAGGTATTTCAACCTCCGGAGGGACTTACCCCCTCCCACCACATTAACCATTCCATTCATCTCATCCCCGTATTTGGCTTACCTAATGCCCCTACATACCATTTGGCCCCAACAGAAACAAAGGAAATGGAAAGAAAACTAACCGACCTCAACAACTCTGGCCACATCCAACCTTCAACTTCTCCCTATGCTTATGACGCCTTTGTCATCCCTAAATGAGATACCTCATAAATGTGCCTTGTCACTGATTACCAGCCTTGAACAAAGCCACAATAAAAAAATGTTACCCCCTTCCCTAGATTAAGGAGCTACTCCAAACCCTCCCAGGAGCTAAGTGGTTTACTAAATTGGATTTGATATCCGGCTACCATCAATTTCGAATGAACCTAGATGATGTTTGGAAAATAGTGTTCAAGACCAAATTTGGTCTTTTTGAGTGGAAAGTTATGCCTTTTGGTATCACCAACGCCCCAACCACTTTAATGAGGCTCATCAATGACATCTTTATAGAACATTTGGGTCGATTTGTGGTCATCTACTTAGATGACATTCTCATCTTCATTCGAACATGGGACAATCACATGCAACATGTCCGACAAGTTCTCCAAATTCTCCAAGAACACAAGTTGCAAGTCAAAGAGAAGAATTCATATTTTGGTCAGACTTCAGTTTCCTATCTCGGATTTGTGGTCATCTCAGAGGGTATTCAACCAAATCCACCCCACATCCAAGCATTGAAACAATGGCCTCTACCTTCTTCAGCTAAGGAATTGAGAATCTTTTTGGGTGGCATCAATTTCTATCGTAAGTTCATTCCTTGTTTTTCAAATCTTGCTCGACCTTTTCATCAGCTCTCAAATACTTGTTCTACATTCATATGGAATAAAGAAGAAACTACTCGCTTTTCTCAGCTGAAAGATGCCCTCTGCTCATCCCCTATTTTACATCTGCTAGACCCCTCCCAACCCTTTGAGATTGAGTCTCATCCCTCAAAATATGTTATTGGTGCCATACTTAAACAGGGAGGACACCCCATTAATCACCACTCTGAAACCTTGTCCGAGGAAGAGAAAAATTATAGTACCTATGACAAGGAATTTCATAGTCTGATGCAAGTGCTCAAACAATGGAGTCATTATTTGTTGGGTAAATAAACAATTCTCCATACCAACCACCGCCCTTTTATTTTCATCAACTCTCAATCGAAGATTCAAGAACAAAGGAACCTTAAATGGGCCTTCTACATTCAACAATTTCACTTAGTCATCAGATATAAGAAAGGCACGTCTAATAAAATAGATGATTTGCTAAGTCGACCTCCCACTCCATTTCTTTCCATTCTAAAAGTATGTTGTTCTACTTATGACACATGGAAATATCAATATGCTACTGAAACCAAATTTCGAGAGATTTGGGAAGCTTTGCAAACCCCCAGAGTGATCAATCAGACCCCCTTCATAGACTACACTATTTGGGATGCATGGCTATATAAGTTGAATTTTCTATGCGTTCCACACTCAAAATATTGCCTCTTGCTCATCAGGGAGGCACATTCTTTAGCCTATGGGGGCCACTTCAAGACCACAAAGACCACCCAACATCTGCAACGCCATTTTCATTGGCGTTCCATGCATCCTCATGTTGAAAAATTTATCAGAGCTTGTGCCTTGTGCTCACAATCCAAGCCATACAACCAGAAGCATGGGTTTTATCTACTACTACCACTTCCTTCTCAGCCTTGGGAGTCAATCTCAGTGGACTTCCTCAGTGTCCTTCCAACAACCCAAAAGAAACATGATGCAATCTAGATAGTGGTGTGTCACTTTAGAAAAATGGCACCTTTTATCCCATGCACAAAGACTACTACAACAACGCAAATAGCGGAACTCTACCTCCCCCATGTCTGGCACCATTTTGGCCTCCTAAGAAGTATCATCTGAGACATAGATTCTCACTTCCTCAGTACATTTTGCAAGACCATATGGGCGCTATTGGGGTTCCACCTCAAGTTTTCTACTGCATTCCATCCTCAAACAGATGGCCAAACATAGGTTGTCAACACAGTCTTGTTGCATGCTCTCCGAACTCACTTTGCGTGCAACAAACAATGGGACAATTACTTGCACATTCTCTAGCATAGATACAACAAGGAAACACATTCTTCTACAGGATTTTCACCTTTTGAAGTCTGCTTGGGCTTCCAACCAACATCTCCAACCGATATCCCACTCACTTGGGCTCCTCAAGGTACCTTCAGCTCAACGATTTCTCCAACAAATTGCACAACGCGACAATGCAGTCACAGCATCACTCAAAGCAGCCCAAGATCATGCCAAGCAGCACCATGACAAACAAAGAACCTTCATTTCCTTTCAAGCACAAGATCATGCCTCCTTACCCTTGGATAAGAAGTGCTTCAAAGGACACCATCACAATCTTCTGCCAAAAAGATATGGTCCATATACAATACTCGACAATATTGGAGAAAATGCATATAGGTTGGATTTTCCACCACAACTCAGAATCCACAATGTCATTAATGTGAATCACTTAAAGTTGTTTGAGCCTTCCCTCTTGGAAGAACTAGTCACCATCACTCATCTAGTGAACAACATTCCCGATTTCCAACTCCCATTGGCCAAAGACACTATACTGGACACTCGAAGTCTCTCTACAAGACACTATACTTACACTTCATATCTGGTATCCCGCCAAGGACAAAATTGAGCTCAAGAAAACTGGATCACAACTGATGCAAGATACCAGATATATAAAATATGCAGAACATAAATGAAATGCTAGAAATGACAGAATAACAGTAAAATATCCAGCATAATCTTCACAATACACAGAAATGATATAAGAAATAGCAACAGAAAGAAC
>ML804410.1:58235-68925 GCA_009831015.1 Picea engelmannii
TTTCTTTGTTTTGTCTTCCTTCTTGAATCAAACTTTATTTTGTCCCTAAAGTTCTTGAATCTTGCTGTGAAGGCTTGATCATCATACTTCTTTTGGGGTTTCTCTTTTGCATTGATCCTTGATTCTTCTTGATCATAGCAAGTCCAAAGTTCTTCAAATGTCGGGTAATCCTTCCTTGTGTTCATGCTTGCGGAAAATGCATCCCATGTCTTGGGAAGACCATTGAGTACTATGTTTACCAATTCTTTTTCTGAAGTGATCTCTTCAATAGCTTGTAGTTGATCTCTTAACTGGGAGATCCTTACAAGGTATGATGTTATGTTGTCATCATCATTCATCTTCATGTCACAGAGCTCATTCTTCAAACTCATAACTTGTCCAATGTTTCTGACTGAGAAGAGATTTGTTAGGGAATCGTACATCTTCTTCGATGAGTCAAGATGGGAGATGTAGGGTATCAAGTGGTATTTTATGGAATACACTATGATACTCATGGAATTGATGTCAACATCTTTGAACTTCTCCATAGCTGCAACGTTCTGCGGTTCCTTCTATTCTCCTTCTTTAAACTCTGGCTTCACGATCTTTCCTTTCACAATATCCAACACTTTATTCTTAGCAAGGATGACGTCAATCCTTGTCTTCCATGCTCTGAAGTTAGAGGCTTCATAGACTTCATAGAGTTCATCATGGCTTGCTTGACTTGATCAAACCCTAGATTTGACCAGAAATCCAAACTTCATGTCTTGACCTTCTGAGAGTTCCAGGAGATGCGCTGGGCTAGGGCGCACTAATATATTCAGAGATTAGGTCAATATTGTCACTTAAGGTTCCTTGACAAGATGTTTTAGGGTTTATACAAATGATTCTTCTAGTAACCTTAGTTGCAATGTCTTCGAAGTTGCTTTTGCTAGTAACCCTAGCGACAGTTCCTCAACGAGCTCAATATCTAGTGGCTATGTTTCCTTCCAGCGTTTTAGGCTGACTGAAGGGGTGTGGGCCCATAACCTCTTAGAATATAGAAGATGGTGTTCTAATTTTACCATTGACAATACCCTCGTCACCCAACCATAGGTCGAAGCCTCCCTCCGAGCGCCTTAACCTTGACTGAGAATTCCTCTGAAAGTAAACCCTAGGCTAGATAGCCAAAAAAATGGTAGCATACCTTTTGCCAAGAATAACAATCACAAAAAGGCTGATTAGACAGTCCAAACCCTCGCCAGTAGATAGTCCAAGCCAACACTTAAACTGCTAGCTGCAACAGCTACACCTGCAGCTCTCCTCCACACGTGCGCACCAGACTGGGAACTGCATTGCGTACCACTTGTTGTCTACAATTATGAGATGTTACAAATGAGAACTGGCACCCTGTGTTTATAGTGGTTCTTCCAGTTTTGTTGGGGTCGACTTCTCCTTCAGGATAAGTGTCTGTTCAGTATATTAATATTATTTGTGGCCGAATTCTTCTCTTAGAGGCTAATAACCTAATATAAATTATCTTCTTGAGCCGACAAGTCTTTTAGGGTTATTAGCCAACTCATTAGGGTTTCTCTTGCTTCCTGGAGTCTTCTATTCTCGTCAGGTTCACAAATGGAGGTAAATACCTCACACAAATACCATATTATTAACACAAAGTCACCTTAAATGTGCCTCCTACATTCAACAATTTCACTTAGTCATCAGATATAAGATAGGAACTTCTAATAAAATAGATGATTTTCTAAGTCGACCTCCCACTCGAGTTCTTTCAATTATAAAAGTACGTTGTGCTACTTATGACACATGGAAATATCAATATGCTACTGACATTGAATTTTGAGATATTTGGGAAGCTTTGCAAATCCCCATAGTGATCAATCAGACCCCCTTCCTAAACTACACTATTCGAGATGGGTGGCTATATAAGTTGAATTTTCTATGCATTCCACAATTAGAAGACTCCCTCTTGCTCATCAGGGAGGCAAATTATTCAACCTATGGGGGCCACTTCGGTACCACAAAGACCACCCAACATATCCAACGCTATTTTCATTGGCCTTTCATGCATCCTCATGTTGAAACATTTTTCAGATCTTTTGCCTTATGCTCACAATCCAAGCCATCCATCCGGAAGCATGGGTTGTATCAACCACTACCACTTCCTTCTCGACCATGGGAGTCAATCTCAATGGACTTCCTCAGTGGTATTCCAACAACCCAAGAGAAACATGATGAAATCTGGGTAGTGGTATGCCGCTTCAACAAAATGACACTTTTTATCCCATGCAAAAAGACTACTACAACAAAGCAAATAGAATAACTCTACTTCCACCATGTCTGGCACCATTTTGGCCTCCCAAGCCGTATCATCTCAAACAGAGATTATCACTTCCTCAATACATTTTGGAAGACCATATGGGTGCTATTGGGGTGCCACCTCAAGTTTTCTACTGCATGCCATCCTGAAACGGATGACCAAACATAGGTTATCAACAGAGTCTTGGTGCATGCTCTCCAAACTCCCTTTGGGCGCAACAAACAATGGGACAATTACTTACACATTCTCCAACATAGATACAACAAGGAAACACATTATTCTACAAGCTTTTCACCTTTTGATGTCTGCTTGGGCTTCCAACCAGCATCTCCAACCAAGCTCCCAATCACTTGGACTCCTCAAGGTACCTTCCATCAATAGCAGGAACAACTATTATCTCAACGATTTCTCCAACAAATTTCACAATGCAAAAATGCATTCACATCAACACTCAAAGCAACCCAAGATCATGCCAAGAAACACCATGAAAAACAAAGAACCTTCATGTCCTTTCAACCAGGGGATAAAGTCTCCTTACACTTGGATGAGAAGCGCTTCAAAGGCCACCATCACAAGCTTCTTCCAATAAGATATGGTCCATATACAATACTCGACAATATTGGAGAAAATGCATATAGGTTGGATCTTCCACCACAACTGGGAATCCACAATGTCATTAATGTGAATCACTTAAAGTTTTTTGAGCCTTCCCTCTTGGAATAACTAGTCACCATCACTCATCTAGTAGACAACATTCCCAATTTCGAAGTCACTTTACAAGACACTAGAATTGAACTTCATATATGGTAGCCCACCAAGGACAAACTCGAGTTGAGGCAAAGTCGATCACAATTGATGTACTGCAAAACAAGTTTCTGCATATTCTCATGGAAGCTCAGACGCTTCCAGATCTAAACAGGGAGGAATTGGGCAAAGGAGGCCACCTAGGGGAATGCCCACCTAGGGCGCACAAGTCAATCATCTAGGCGCAACACTTCTTCACATTTTGATGATGAATTCCATATAGGTAAAATAAATGGTTCCATTGGTATATAATGTGAACAAGGACTAAAATAAAGCATTCTTACCTTTTCTTCTGAAGATATTTTTCTTGGTTGTTTTCTTTTCTGAGTTTGCATTTTACATTCACGATAATTTCATTTTTAGGGTTTTCTGAAGAATAACGACTGCGCCTTCCTTCATGGCTTCCTCCTCATGGCTTCATTTTCCATGCTTCCACCTTTGAGAGAAATCTTATCTCATTAGCTATCCACTCTCTAAGGGAGAAAATCTTTTCCTTCGAGTTTTATGAGGCAGAAGGGAGGGTGAACCAATTGGGGTTTGCGCCCTTGCTAGTTTCTTCTTTGTGGGAATGAAGTGAGTGCACCCTCTTTAATGGCTGCACTGGGATTCTTCAACTAGTCCATGGAGGTCACCTTGATATCTCCAAAGCCTCTTGGCCACTCTCGGGTCACCCAGGTTAGGATCCCCATTTGGTTGGTCACCCAAACTAATGGTGCATCCCTATTCAGATTTCGCCCCTGAGGAGAGTTTTTGGTCAGAAGATGAGATATGGATTGGATGGTCACCTTCTCCTATAGATCGCCTTCTTGGGTAGATCAACACAAGACATAATTGCATTGAGTTCGGTCATCTATTCATAGAAAAAACCTTGGGACAATATATATAAAAAAAAAAATTGGTTAGGATATTTCTGAAATATAATTACACTACCAAGGTGAATTCCTTTGATTCATTGTGCCAAACTATTTGAACTTTGGGGTTTCCTAAGTTCACCACGATAAATGGTATAAATTCACCTCACAAGTATTGAAAAATACACAAGTTTTGGTTGCATTGGTAATATGCATCTATGAAGAGTGGTCTTTTGGAAGAGATCACCACACTCAATGCCCTCATATTTTCATAGAAAAATCCTAGAGACAACATGAGAAAAATCCATTGTCCAAAACTATTACAAGTGTCAATGCACAAATGCAGTGCAATGCAAAGATTCCGGAGAATTGGTATCAATTCCCTACACATGAACTCAAAATAAACCAAATGTTCACTATGGTAAGTAAAAACCTATACAAATCATGGAAGATACACCTATGCGAGATGCAAAAAAATGTTCGAATAAAATGTCTCCATACATAAGAAACAATGCATTGGACATCACAATATTCAACATCTGCTACAAATAAATCATCTTTTTAGAGTGGGTGAATTTTTTCATATACTCCTCCACAATATTTTTTTGATGCATTCCACCTCCCCCTTTCGTTTTCGTTACTCTTCCATTGAATTGTGGAATGGATCAATACATCATTTCTTGGTTTGTATCGACAACAAATATATACAGGCATTGCAATCATATCAATATGAATTAGGATCATATTTCATTCAAGAATTGCATTAGATTCCTCACATTCAAACATATCTTTTGAAAAATGTATTTATATACATCTTCAAAGGTAAATGAAAATGTGAAAGACATAACTACACTGAGTGCCCACATAGGCTCATAGAAAAAGCATCCGAAAAACATGGGAAAATCCATGCTCCCTAACTATTGCAAGTGCGAATGTGGGAAAACACCAAAATGCATGGATTTCCAAGAATTGGTATCAATTATATGCACATGAATTGAAACAAACCAAATTTTCATTATGCCATGAAAAAACCTATACAAAGTACAGAAGATACAAATATGTGGGATGATGAAAAATCATTTTATTGCACTATGCATGAGAGAAACTACTTGCACTTTTATGAAAATACATAAATTAATATGCAGGAAAACTAGTTCATTCTTACCCTCTACGTAGATTTGTAGAAGTTGATATTCATGTCTTGCAGATCGCGAGTTGAAAAACTTACAACTTCCAAAGAGACAAAGAATCTCATCTTTCTTTATCATATCACTCTGCATGATGATCAAATGCAAAGAACTCCACAATTCCTTACAACAAAAGAACTCAATTAAAATATTTCCAATCCATAAAATCCCTAGCATAAAATTGTGTCATATAGTACATATAAATCCCTTCAAAATATATGGATAGTACTAAATTTAAAGAAAAAGTGTAAGATAATAAATATATTGTATAATAAATACAATTGTATATTTTTTGGCCCAAAAATTTCAATGTCCCCATTCAAGAATTCACACAGTGGAAAGCATCGGAAACCGAGATCTTGTCAAAACTTTGTCAGTCATACAGGCACCCCTTCCAACCATCCAATATAATTAAATTTCTTATTAAATTCATGCCACAAGTTGGACCATAAGATCTTGTTTTGAAGGACCAACAAAAGACAATGAATAAAATTGAATGGCTCACAACAAATTTAAACTATGCAAAAAAACTATAAATTTTTTGTCAATGCAAAAAACATCATGGGCAACTAAAAAATAGACCTAGGCCTTTGGGAGGGACTAATAATAAAATTGATTTAGATAAGGTCTCCTTTTGATGTTTTGCGATGCTGATTAATTGATTTAGAGAAGGTATCTTTTTTATGTTATGGGATGTTGATTAATTGAGGTGGTTGGGTAGCAAGTTGTTATCCTCCATGATTGGGTTCAATTCCATCAAAGTGGACATGTTGGTCTCTTATGGACACATCACCCCTAGGAGAGGCATCGTCCCTATGAGTTCTGAGATTTAAGTACCACAATTCCAACTTATATGCATTAGACATTCCATCAAAAAGTAAAAAAAAAAACAATTAAACAATTATTGTAATAGAAATACATTCCCTTGTATTCATCTTTAAACTATATTTACATGATGAATAAATAAGTTTAAACAATTTCAAGACTACCTCTATTTTAATAACAATATATCATTTATTTTGATAAAATATTGTTTATTTTAATTAATTAAAATTATTGGAACACCATATATAATCTATGACATACATTTAAACAATATCAACCCTACTATATGACATACATTTGATAAAAGAATGTCTTCTCTATTAGAGTGTGTATGATATAGGAATATGATATTATGCTTAACAAAAATTTTGTTAATTGCGAAATGATTTATAAGTATGTGGATTGATGGGATGTTATTTTTTAGTATTCATTATCACTTTTAATATTGTATTTGATTTTTAATATTATATTTTAATATGTAAGTTATTTGGTTTTTTATTTTTTATGATAATATATTTTATGCTAAAATTTTATTTTTAATTAAAATATTTTATATATTTTATATTTTTCATAATAATAAGATTTCTAAGTGAATTTAATAGACATAAACTTAAATTAAACCATTATAATTTTTATGATATAGATGAACTTAAGTTAAACCATTATAATTATATAGATGAATTTATAGGAAGGGATCTGTTTAGCAGAATATTATTTCTTCATATGAGTTTCTTAAGGGAGTTGTGGATATTGTTCAGGTTCGTTGAAGTGAGTAAACACATAATAATAACAGAATATTATTTCTTCTTATGAGTTTTTTAAGGGAGTTGTGGATATTGTTGAGATAAGTTAACCTGAATAAACACATAATAATAAATTGACATTGTTTAAGAATCTTTAGTTGAAGTGAATAACATATAATAATAAGTAAAACAGATTATGACATTGTCTAAGATATTTTCATAATTCGCAATTATATAAATACATTACTTATCCCATATTTAAAATATTGCAATTCCACACCAATAATCCCTCATCATAATTCATTACAGTGGCACTGCATTTGCTTCAACAACAAAAAAGAAGCTGATTTTAACGAAATACTATATGCTTCTGATCATGTAAACTATATTCATAGTTTAAATAGATCATCTTAAATAGACAAAGTATAGCTATGCAAAATGCAAAAGTCCTGAGGCATATAAGCACAACTATGCCAAACCATACAAAATATAAAATATTGGTTCTGCACAAGGATTGAAAATAGATCAAGTGATCATTTTGCAAAGCAAATTACGAAGAAGAACATCGTAATATTGCATTAGAAAAGCCATCCACACAACCTCAAAAAAAGGATAGTTATAAACACAATACAACACAAAATTTCCAAATCATAAATAAATTAGAGATCTCAATTTTTTTCAATACAAAGTGCATCGTTTGTACGTCCTAAGGTGTATTTTCTAGGCACATGAACAACCTCCTAAACAAAAGTAACCATAAATAGAAACTACCACCAAATTCATATAAAACTCAGACATTTTATTTTCATAAGTCCTAAATCATTTCGTGTTCCTTCTAAATACAATAAATATCAATGATCCAAAAGTGATTTGGCCTTCCTCTAAATTACCTAGATTTTCACAAGAAAGTGTTGAACTATTGAAAATGCAGACCCGTGAAATCATAATAGCTCATGAGCATCAATGCCATGGATCCTCTACACAATAGTTGAAAACAAACAAAGTCTTTCATATTCCTGCAAGTATAATGCAGACACAGACAACAAATACCTATGTGGAATTCAAAGACATGGTCATAGAAAAGGCCTCACACAACTACGGATGTGTGTAACTTCACAATTATTACTAACATAAATTCTATTCACAAGAATTGAAAATACACAAGTACTTGTTATGCTAGCCATATGCCTCTACAATGTATGGAGGTTGGAAATACATCGAGCTTTTGACATATGTCCATAGAAAAATCCTTATCGCAATGTAAACAAAATTCCTCTGTAAAAAAATCTTTTTGGATATGTGATTTTACATGTTCCTTTGCATAGAGAGGCGATGTGGAAGATATAGTTGCACTGAATGAAAACGTATGTCCATATAAAAATCCTCTGTATAACTTGGGAAAAATTCCTCGTAAAAAGATATTTTGGCATGGATATTTAAAAAAACAATACATTTAAGAACTCCAATTACTTCAAGGAAAAATAAAATTCTCGTATTTACTAAAATGATTTTTCCACACACATGAATCACCTTTGAAATAGTCCCAGTGATAAATAGAAACAATTAGCCAACACATGGAACAACGACACATTTTCGGTGCACTAGTTCTAAATAAATGCGCTTTGCTAGTAAATGCAAGCAAATCAACCTACCATGAATGACCGATCCATAGTGGAAACAACATGCCATGCCACAATCCATTCTAAAAAATTATTCCAAATGCCAACATGCCAAAGAACCACAATGCAGGTATCCGAGACAATTGGTATTAGTTTTCTAGACAATTTGTTGCACTAAGATTGTTGTTAGAACAACAACTGCAACAATTAATATCCACAATAATCACGAGAGTTAGGATCCATTAGAGGGGTTTAACCCATGTAGCGAAACCCACGGGAAGCGTTGAACCCAATTTCCAACAATATCCCCCTATTGCTCATTGGGAAAATTTCAAACTCGAGACCTGTAGCTGTAATACCATTTGCTGGACTATGATTGTTGTTAGAACAAAACCTCTAAGAATTAATATCTACCATGATTGCAAGAGTGAGGATCCATGAGAGGGGGTTAACCCATGTCACGAAACTCGATGGAAGCAATGAGCCCAATGTCCAAAACAATTGGTGTTAGGTTTCTACATAGGAGTTGAAAATAGACAAAATTTTCACTTTCGAGGTAAAAACATTTACAAGGAACCAAAGGTATTTTTATGTGGAGTGTGCACACATTGTCAAAGAAAAAGCCTCTTCAGATAACCAACACTACTTTTCACAATGCAATATTGACCATCTGCTATAGAGAAATCATCTTTTCAGATTGGATGAATTTTTTCATGTACACTTGCACACTTTTTGTTTGATGCAATCCACCCCCCATTTCATTTTTTTTACTCTTCCATTGAATTGTGGAATGGAGAAATACATCATTTCATGGTTTGTATTGACAAAAAAGATATAAATTCATTGTATTCATATCAATATGAGCTACGATCCATATTTGTTGCAAGAAATGCATTAGTTTCCTAACATTAAGACATAGATTTTGAAAATGAAGCTATCCGCATCTTCAAATATAAATAAAAGTGAAGGAGAACTATCAATGCATATATTTTTTCATATGATAAATAAGAATTGAAAATACAAAAGTGTTTCCTATGATATCCATATAGATATATGAAATGTGGAGGTGCACATGGGCCAAGGAGGCCACCTAGGGGAACATCGACCTCGGGCGCACAAGTCAATCACCTAGGTGCAACACTTCTTCACCTTTTGATGATGAATTAAATATATGTAAAATAAATGGTTCCCTTTGTATATAAGTTGAACCGGGACTAAAATAAATAATTCTTACCTTTAATTTTGAAGCTCTGTGTCTTTGTTGTTTTATTTTCTAAGTTTTCATTTTACATTCACGACAATTTCATTTTTAGGGTTTTCTGAAGAATAACGAGTGTGCATTCCTTCATGGATGACTCCTGGTGACTCCGTTTTCCATGCTTCCACCTATGAGAGAAATATTATCTCATTATCTAGCCACTCTCTCAGGGATCAAATCTTTTCCTTCGAACTTTTTGTGGCAAAAGGGAGGGCACAACAACTGGGGTTTGCGCCCTTAATGGTTTCTTCTTTGTGGGAATGAAGTGAGTGTGCCCTCTTCCATGGATGCATTAGGATTCTTCCACTAATATCTGGAGGTCACTATGAGATCTCCAAAACTTCTTGGCCACTATTGGGTCACCTCGGTTTTGATCCCCATTTGTTTGGTCACCCAAACTAATGGTGTGCCCCTATTCAGATTTGCACCCGTGAGGAGAGTTTTTGGTTAGAAGTCGATATATGGCTTGTGTGGTCACCTTATTTGGTATATCGCCTTATTGGGTAGATAAATTGGTAGAATATATTCAAGATCCATTAAAAATATTTCGATCTTGAAGATTGAGGAATTTTTTTGGAGGGTTTTCATGAAATAATCCAGATTTTTCCCATTCCACAGTTTCCATTTTTTATGCAAGAATATCCACAAATATCATAAGCCCCAAGTCTTCCCACATCTCCATTTCCACAGAGAGGAGTTCCACATATCTAAAACAATACATATCTCCTCCTCTAGACTAGTTCAAGCTATGTTGCTTAAGGGTTTTGAGTCCTCTATTCTCAAAACTGACTCCTTTGTTCAACATTGCAACCTAGGGGTACCTTTTCTCTTCAGTTGGCCTCACAATGCCTCCACACAAAGATCCTTTGGCAGTCGACTCAGATTCCAACACATCAAATCCCATCCAAGATCTTGCCTCCATCCTCAATGAGCTGCTCAGAATGCAACAACAAAACAATCCAGATCCCTTCCAGTTGGGCACACGAATCCAACTACCCAAATTTGATGGGCAAACCAGTGGTGAAATGGTGGATTCTTGCATCCGTAACCTATCCACCTATTTCAATACATGTCTAGGCCTTACCGAGGAATGGAAACTCCAGATTG
>ML804410.1:102782-133549 GCA_009831015.1 Picea engelmannii
TGTTTAACCCATTGTTTCTCTCTCTTTTATAAGATAAACTAAGCTAAATTTCATTACAATTACAATTTACAGTTTGGAGGGTTAGTTGGTTAGATTCAACAATTCATATTGAAATTGTTGAGTTTAAAGGAGTTTTACATGTGACATGTAGATATAACCTAAAACATTAAATTAATAATAAAATATCTAAATAATAATAATAAATTATAATATTGTGGTTATCAAGGTTGTAATATATTGATATCTATAATATATTAATATATATTAATAAGTTAATTGGGTTGTGATGGGGTGTTTTTCCCCATAGAACTTCAATTCTTACAAGTAACATGTTGAGTTCTTAAATGAATCAAGTTAACTAAAAAAACATAGGCTTTATACAAAATATGGTTTACCCTTGGTACCATTCTCGAAATGAGGGGAAGTATCGAGTGGGGTTTCTAGGCTTTATTTCAAGGAAAAATATAATAATAATAATCATAATAATAATAAAATATTAAAATATTTTATAATATCAATATTTTTAGTACTTTAATATTAATGTATTAATCGTGCATAGATCATCTTAACATCTTTGGAGGTGGAAATCTTTTTTACAGTGCAAATTTCAAAACTTGAGAAAACCTTAAAGGTTTGCTCATAAATAGATTTGATCCCTCTCAAAAATTGATAGATACGGATTAAGATGGATCTATGATGATAAATATTAAATTTGACTACTTAAGTGAATCAAACCCCTTGAGAAATCTTAACAACATCCAATCATTTTTTAATATAAATAAAACAATAAAAACAAAACTATATTAAATTTCATCATATCAAAAAATCATAAAAAAATACTCATGTGTCAAATCGAGAATAAAAATAAATCTATATTAAATTTGATTATGTTAAATAATTTTTTATATCAAAATAAAATATTGACACTTAAATAATTTTTTAAGTATAAAACAAAAAAAATGATTAGTGTCAAATAGGTGTAAATATAAATAAAATTTAAGTTGTAGACAGTTACACAAATAACAGGGACATAAAGTGAGTTGAACATGTCAAAAACGATAAAGTGGGTTTTAGGACATAAAGTGAGTTGAAAAGGTCAAACAAGATAAAGTGGGTTTTAGGATTGATGTGGGTTTTAAATGTTTTAGTAACTATTTAAGGGAAATGGTTAAGTCTAAAGGTTTCTTGTGTTACAAATAAGAGAGTGCATACATAAATTTGGTGTTTTTGTTGGTCCCTCACCTTAAAATTACATTATTATTATTATTGATGATTTATAAAAGATTGAGTTAGCTATAACATAAAAAATAAGGGTCGAATAATTTTCTATTTCCTTTGTTATTTTTAAGTTTTTAAATATTGATTTATAACATTGATTATCATTGAAATAATATTATAATTCATAATTAAATAAACATATAAGGGGGGGAATTATGGCCCACTTAGGATGAAAATTTCCTCCAAATGAAAAATAGAGGAGGTTGATTTTGTTGATGTAGAAGTTGTAAAGGTTATGTATGCATGGAAGAACAATGACACCTGAGAGAAAGATTTTATAGGAGATTAAATATATTTTTGATTGACGAGACCCTTCTAAATGAATAAGATAGGGTAAAATCGTGAGTGGAGGTAAATTTCTTGAAATACAAAATAAAGAACTCTAATTTTTTAGAGGTAAATGCTATAAACATTATGTCTACTTGGAAGAACAATGACATTGAGAAGGAAGGGATTTATAAGAGATTAGACATTTTTTGTATTTATGAGTTCCGTCTAAATGAATTAGAGAGGATTAAATACGATGTTATCACAACTAAGTTTAAACCATTTGGATGGAAGGGGAATAATTTCAAGAGTAGATCGAGAAGTAGTAGGTAATTTATGATCCAAGGTCCAAGTAATTGACAAGTTTTTAGTTTGAAACATCCTTGAAAGAGGTGAAGGGATTTGTGCCTCCTTGGGAATCAAATAGAAAAAAATAATGTGGAGAGAGGCATAATAAAAGATGAAAATTAGGGAAGTGTGTTTAGAAAAAGAAGATATAAATAAAAAGTCATTTCATATTTTTCTCTATTCATAGGAAGAGAATCAATACAATATTGGAAATTAAAAAGATGAAGGAAATTAAATGAACTAATTATTAGAGATAATACATTTAGAAGTTTCATATTTTTAGTCCTAGTCTTGTTAAATGAACCCTTTTTAGCCAAGCCTAGATTCCTACATCATTGGATGCAAATAAGTGACAGGTACTATAAGGATCACAATTGGGCATATGTGGGGGGATAATGGTAGACAAGGCTATTTTTTAAGTAGAGACATGGGTAGAGGGGTAGAGGGAGAAGGTTGGATGGGTAGGGTAGGGGTAGTGGTGACCATGAAGGAAAGGAGGGAGGAACAAAGTGTGAGGGGATGGAAATATGAAGGGGGAGGAGGAGATGATGTGTGTGACGGCCATAGGGGAAGGGGGAATGCAATGTAATAGGGAGGCGAGAAGAGGAATTAAGAAAATGAGGTAAAATGCATTGGAGGGTCGGGAGAGAAGGTGATAAGAGAGAGGATGTGGATGAGCGTGGGTGGAAAAGGGTGAGGGGGAGAAGAAAATGAATATTGAGTGTCCTAACATTGTCCTATAAGTTGAATATATATTTTGAGTAATATTTGTGTAATACTTGACCTCATAAATGACATTAAAAGTCAAACTCCCAATTAAAAATAAAATAGAATTAACTATCGATGTTTATCTCATGATTTTGGATCTAGAACCACGTAGGAGTTAACGAATCACACAAATGAAAGACTTTTATGTTTTTTTTTATGGGTTCCCTCTTAAAAACAAAAGTGGCCCATTATTAAAAAAATATCTAGAAAACATTATTAAGAACAAAGGAATGCAACAAAAGTAAATTAGAGAGTAATGAACTCTCAGTAATAGAATAGATTATTAACCTCTTACACGTTACTAACTACACTTTTACAGATTATTAACCTCTTACATGGTACTACCTACACTTTTATGAGTATCTAATCCAGAATGATCTTGTTGTCCATCCACCTCTTCCACTGAATCACCATTTTGAGCCCGTGGTTTTGATAAACCATGATATTCACTCTTTTGATGGGGAATGGAATGTAATTTCATCTTCAATTATTAATTAAATACATCATTTGATGATTTCCTAATTGTGTTAGGCCCTTAACAAATAGATCATCTTAAATAGAAAAAGTATAGCTATGCAAAATGCAGAAGTCCCGAGTCATATAAGATTAACTATGCCTAACCATAAGAAATATAAAATATTGGTTTTGCACAAGGATTGAAAATAGATCAAGTAATCATTTTTAAAGCAAATTCCCAAGAAGAGAATCATAATATCGCATCAGAAAAAGAATCTGCACAACCTCAAAAAAAGGATAGTTATAAACACATTGCAACACAAAATTTCCAAATCATAAATAAATGAAGGAGCTCAAATTCTTCCAATACCAAGTGCATTGTTTGTATGTACTAAGGTGTCTTTTCTAGGCGCACGAACAACCTCCTAAACAAAAGTAACCATAAATAGAAACTACCACCCAATTCATATAAAAATCACACATTTTCTTTGCATAAGTTCTAAATCATTTCCCTTTCCTTCTAAATACAATAAATATCAATGCTCCAAAAGTGATTTGGCCTTCTTCTAAATTGCCTAAATTTTTACAAGAAAGTGTTGAACTATTGCAAATGTAGACCCGTTAAATCATAATCGCTCATGAGCATCAATGCCCTGGATCCTCTACACAACAGTTTAAAATAAACCAAGTCTTTCATATTCCTGCAATTATAATGCAGACAAAAACAACAAATACCTATGTGGAATTCCAAGACATGGTCATACAAAAGCCTCCACACAAGTATGGATGTGCGTAAATTCACTATGATAATTGACATAAATTATATTCACAAGCATTGAAAATACACAAGTACTTCCTATTCTAGCCATATGCCTCTACAATGTATGGAGGTGGGAAATATATCGAGCTTCTCACATATCTCCATAGAAAAAGCCTTATCGCAACGTAAAAAAAATTCCTCTGTAAAAAATATCTTTTTGGCTATGTGATTTTACATGTGCCTTTGTGGAGAGAGGAGATGTGGAAGATATAGCTGCACTGAATGCACACATATTTCCATATAAAAATCCTCCAGACAACTTGGGAAAAATGTCTCGTAAAAAACGATTTTGGCGTGGATATTTAAAAAACCAATACATTTCACAACTCCAATTAATTCAAGGAAAAATGAAAGTCTCGTATTTACTAAAATGATGTTTCCACACACATGAATCACCTTTGAAATATTTCCAATCATAAATAGAAACAATTCTCCAACACATGGAACAACCACACATTTTCTCTGCACTAGTTCTAAATCAATGCGCTCTCCTAGTAAATGAAAGAAAATCAACCTACCATGAATGACCTATCCATAATGGAAACCACATGCCATCGGACAATCCATTCTGCAAGATTATTGCAAATGCCAACATGCCAAAGAACCACAATGTAGGGATCCGAGACAAGTGGTATTAGTTTTATGGACAATTTGTTGCACTAAGATTGTTGTTAGACCAACAACCGCAAGAATTAATATCCACTACACTTACGAGAGTTAGGATCCACGAGAGGGGGTTAACCCATGTCATGAAACCCATGGCAAGAGTTGAACCCAATGTCCAACAATATCCCCCCACCTCTCGTTGGGAAGATTTCAAATTCGAGACATGTAGTTGTAATACCATTTTTTGGATTATGATTGTTGTTAGAACAAAACCTCCAGGCATTAATATCTACCACGATTTCAAGAGTGAGGATCCATGAGATGGGGTTAAACCATGTCATGAAACTAGTTGGAATCTTTGAACCCAATGTCCAACACAATTGGTGTTAGGTTTCTACATAGGAGTTGAAAATAGACTAAATTTTCACTTTTCGAGGTAAAAACATTTACAAGGAACCAAATATATTTTTATGTGAGGTGTGCACAAATTGTCAAAGAAAAATCCTTCGCACATAATCAACACTACTTTGCACAATGCAATATTGACCATCTTCTATAGAGAAATCATCTTTTCATATTGGATGAATGTTTTCATGTACTCTTGCACACTTTTTGTTTGATGCAATCCACCCCTCATTTCATTTTTTTTAATCTTCCATTGAATCGTGGAATGGAGAAATACATCATTTCATGGTTTGTCTTGACAAAAATTATATAAATGCATTGTAATCATATCAATATGAACTAGGATCCCTATTTGTTGCAAGAATTACATCAGTTTCCTAACATTAAAACATATCTTTTGAAAATGAAGTTATGTGCATCTTCAAATATAAATAAAAGTGAAGGAGAACTACCAACCCATATATTTTTTCATTCAATAAATAAGAATTGAAAATACACAAGTGTTTCATATGATATCCATATAGATCTATGAGAAGTGGAGGTGCACAACACATAATTGCATTGAGTTCAGGCATATATTCATAAAAAATGCCTTGGGACAATATATAAAATAATAGAATTTTTGGTTAGGATATTTATGAAATATAAATACACTACCAAGGTGAATTCCTCTTATTCATTGTTGCAAACTATTGGAACTGTGGGGTTGCCTAAGTTCACCACAATAAATTGTATAAATTCACCTAACAAGTATTGAAAAATACAAAAGTCTTGGTTGCATTGGTGATATGCCTCTGTGCGGAGCGGTCTTTTGGAAGACATAACCACACTGAATGCCCTCATATGTTCATAGAAAAATCCTAGATAAAACATCAGAAAAATCCATGGTCCAAAAATATTACAAGTGCCAATGCACAAATGCATTGCAATGCAAGAATGTGAGAGAATTGGTATCAATTCCCCGCACATGAACTCAAAATAAACTAAATGTTCACTATGCTAAGTAAAAAACTATACAAATCATGGAAGATACAACTATGCGAGATGCAATCAAATATTTGAATAAAACATCTCCACACATAAGAAATAATGCATTGGACATCACAATAGTCAACATCTACTACAAATAAATCATCTTTTTAGATTGGATGATTTTTTTCATATACTCTTCCACAGTCTTTTGTTGATGCATTCCAACTCCCCCTTGCATTTTCGTTACTCTTCCATTGAATTGTGGAATGGATCAATACATCATTTCTTGGTTTGTATCGACAACAAAGATATACACGCATTGCAATCATATGAATATGAATTAGGATCATATTTCATTCAAGAATATCTTTTGAAAAATGAATTTATATACATATTCAAAGGTAAATGAAAATGTGAAAGACATAACTACACTGAGTGACCACATATGTTCATAGAAAAATCCTCCGAAAAACATGGGAAAAATCTATGCTCCCTAACTAATGCAAGTGAAAATGTGGGAAAGCACCAAAATGCATGGATTTCCAAGAACTAGTATCAATTATATGCACTTGAATCGAAACCAACCAAATTCTCATTATGCCAAGAAAAAACCTATACAAATTACAGAAAATACAAATATGTGGGATCATGAAAAACCATGTTATTGCACTATGCATGACATAAAATACTTGCACTTTTCTGAAAATACATAAATTAATATGCAGGAAAACTAGTTCATTCTTACCCTCTACGTAGATTTGTAGAAGCTGATATTCATGTCTTGCAGATCGCGAGTTGAAAAACTTACAACTTCCAAAGAGCCAAAGAACCTCATCTTTATGTATCATAGCACACTATATGATTATCAGATTCAAATAACTCAACAATTCCTTACAACAAAAGAACTCATTTAAAAATATTTCCAATCCATAAAATCCCTCACACAAAATTATGTCATATAGTACATAGAAATCCCTTCAAAATATATGGATAGTACTAAATTTAAAGAAAAAGTGTAAGAGAATAAATATATTGTATAATAAATACAATTGTATATTGTTTGGCCCACAAACTTCAATGTCCCCATTCAACAATTCAAATAATGGCAAGCATCGGAAACCGATATCTTATCAAAACTTTGTCAGTCATACGGGCACCCCTTCCAACCATCCAATATAATTAAATTTCTTATTAAATTCATGCCACAAGTCCGACAATAATATCTTGTTTTGAAGGACCAACAAAGTTAAACTATGCAAACAAGCTATAAATTTTTGGTCAATGCAAAAAAAAATCATGGTCATCTAAACAATAGACCTAGGCCTTTGGGAGGGACTAATAATAAAATTGATTTAGATCAGGTCTCTCT
This sequence comes from Picea engelmannii, assembly GCA_009831015.1. NCBI lineage: Eukaryota > Viridiplantae > Streptophyta > Pinopsida > Pinales > Pinaceae > Picea > Picea engelmannii. Next base: position 110,072 of record ML804410.1, read on the forward strand.
TTTATGTTTTGCGATGTTGATTAATTGATTTAAAGAAGGTCTCTCTTTGATGTTGTGGGATGTTGATTAATCTTTAGATGAGGTGGTTGGGTAGCAAGTTGTTTTCCTTCGTGCTTGGGTTGAATTCCCTCAAAATGGACACGTTGGTCTCTTTTGGACACATCACCCCTATGAGAGGCATTGTCCCTATGAGCTCTGATATTTAAGTACCGCAATTACAACTTATATGCATTAGACATTCCATCAAAAAGTAAAAAAAAACAATTAAACAATTACTGTAATAGAAATGAATTCCCTTGTCTTTATCTTTAAACTATTGTCTTCATCTTTAAACTATATTTACATGATGAATAAATAAGTTTAAACAATTTCAAGACTACCTCTATTTTAATATCAGATATATCATTTATTTAGATAAAATCATGTCTAAGAATGTCTACTCTATTAGAGTGGGTATGATATAAGATTAGGATATTATGCTTAACAAACATTTTGTTAATTGGGAAATGATTTATGAGTATGTGGATTGATGGGACATTTTGTTAATTGGGAAATGATTTATAAGTATGTGGATTGATGGGATGAAGTTTTTTAGTATTCATGATCACTTTTAATATTATATTTTATTTTTAGTATTATAATTTAATATGTAAGTTGTTTGTTTTTTTGTTTTTTTACCTAATGTTAGAAGTTATTTTATGACAATATATTTTAGTTAAAATTTTATTTTTAATTAAAATATTTCATATATTTTATATTTTTCATTATAATAAGATTGCTAAGTGAATTTAATAGACATAAACTTAAATTAAACCATTATAATTTTTATGATATAGATGAACTTAAGTTAAACCATTATAATTATATAGATGAATTTACACGAAGGGCTCTAGTTAGCATAATATTATTTCTTCTTATGAGTTTCTTAAGGGAATTGTGGATATTGTTCAGATTAGTTAATGTGAGTAAACACATAATAATAAGTTGACATTGTATAATATTTTTTAGTTGAAGTGAATAAGATATAATAATAAGTAGAACAGATTATGACACTCTCCAAGATATTTTCGTAATTCTCAATTATATAAATACATTACTTATCCCATATTTGAAATATTTGTAATTTTGTAGAGGTAAATGCTATAAAGATTATGTCTACTTGGAATAACAATGGCATTGAGGAGGAATGGATTTATAAGAGATTAGACATTTTTATTATTTATGAGTTCCTTCTAAATGAATTAGAGACGGTTAAATACGGTGTTATCACAAATAAGTTTAAATCATTTGGATGGAATGAGAATAATTTCAATAGTAGATCGAGAAGTAGTAGTTAATTTATGATCCAAGGTCCAAGTAATTGGCAAGTTTTTAGTTTGGAGCATCCTTGAAAGAGGTGAGGGGAGTTTTGTCTGCTTGGGAATCAAACAGAAAAAAATAATGTGGAGAGAGGCATAATAAAAGATGAAAATTAGGGAAGTGTGTTTAGAAAAAGAAGATGGAAATAGAAAGTCATTTCATATTTTTCTCTATTCATAGGAAGAGAATACAGTATTGGAAATTAAAAATATGAAGGAAATTAAATGAATTAATTCTTAGAGATAATAATTTTAACACTTTCATATTTCTAGTCCCTAGTCTTGTTAAAATAACCTTTTTTAGCCAAGCCTAGATTCCTACATCATTGGATGCAAATAAGTGTTGGGTACTATAAGGATCACAATTGTGCATATGTGGGGGGATAATGGTAGACAAGACTATTTTTTAAGTAGAGACATGGACATAGGTGTAGAGGGAGAAGATTGGATGGGAAGGGTAGGGGTAGTGGTGGGCATGAAGGAAAGGAGGGAGGAACAAAGTGTGAGGGGGTGGAAATATGAAGGGGGAGGAGGAGAAGATGTGTGTGAGGGGCATAGGGGAAGGGGGAATGCAGTGTAATAGGGAGGTGAGAAGAGGAAAAATGGATAACGTGTGGCGGAAAAGGAGGGGTAGGAATTAATAAAATGAGGTAAAATGCATTTGAGGGTCGGGAGAGAAGGTGATAAGAGAGAGGATGTGGATGTGCGTGGGTGGAAAAGGGTGAGGGGCGAGAAGAAAAGGAATACTGAGTGTCCTAACATTGTGCTATAAGTTGAATATATATTTTGAGTAATATTTATGTAATACTTAACCTCATAAATGACATTAAAAGTCGAACTCCCAATTAAAAATAAAATAGAATTAACTATCTATGTTTATCTCATGGTTTTGGATCTACAACTGCGTAGGAGTCAATGAATCAAAAAAGTGGAAGACTTTTAATTGTTTTCTGATGGGTTCCCTCTTAAAAATATAATTGTCCCATCATTAAAAAACATCTAGAAAACATTATTAAGAACAAAGGAATGCAACAATAGTATATTAGAGAGTAATGAACTCTTAGTAACATAATACATTATTAACCTGTTGCATGGTACTACCTACACTTTTATGAGTATCTGATCGAGATGGATCTTATTGGCCATGCACCTCTTCCACTGAATCACCATTTTGAGCCTGTGGTTTTGATAAACCATGATATTCACTTTTTTTATGGGGAATGGAATGTAATGCTATCTTCAATTGTTAATTAAAGACATCATTTGATGATTTCCTAATGGGGTTAGGCCCCTAACAACTATGCCTAACCATAAGAGATATAAAATATTGGTTCTTCACAAGGATTGAAAATAGATCAACTGATCATTTTGAAAAGCAAATTCCCAAGAAGAGCATCGTAATATCGCATCAGAAAAATTATCTGCACAACCTCAAAAAAAGGATAGTTATAAACACATTAAAACACAAAATTTCCAAATAATAAATAAATCAGAGAGCTCAAATTGTTTCAATACCAAGTGCATCATTTGTACGTACTAAGGTGTATTTTCTAGGCACATGAACAACCTCCTAAAAAAAGTAACCATAAATAGAAACTACCACCCAATTCATATAAAATTGAGACATTTTCTTTTCATAAGTCCTAAGTCATTTCCCTTTCCTTCTAAATAAAAGAAATATCAACACTCCAAAATTGATTTGGCCTTATGGGCCAAGGAGGCCACCTAGGGGAACGACCACTTAGGGTGCACAAGTCAATCACCTAAGCACAACACTTCTTCACCTTTTGATGATGAATTAAATATATGTAGAATAAATGGTTCCCTTGGTATATAAGGTGAACCATGACTAAAATAAAGCATTCTTACCTTTTCTTCTGAAGCTATGTGTCTTGGTTGTTTTCTTTTCTGAGTTTTCATTTTACATTCATGACAATTTCGTTTTTAGGGTTTCTGAAGAATAACGAGTGTTCCTTTCTTCATGGTGAATCCATTTTCCATTTTTCCACCTCTGAGATAAATATTATCTCATTATCTAGCCACTCTCTTAGGGAGAAAATCATTTCCTTTGAGTTTTCTTAGGCAGAACGGAGGGCACACCAACTAGGGTTTGCGCCCTTGTTGGTTTCTTCTTTGTGGGAATGCAGTGAGTGCACCCTCTTGCATGGTTGCACTAGCCTTCTCCCACTAATCCCCGGAGATCACTCTGAGATCGTCAAAACCTATTGGCCACTCTAGGGTCACCTCGGTCTGGATCCCCATTTTCTTGGTCACCCAAACTAATGGTGCACCCTTGTTAAGATTTGTGCATGTGAGGAGAGTTTTTTATGAGAAGCCAATATCTGGATTGCATGGTCACCTTCTTCTATAGATCACCTTCTTGGGAAGATCAATTGGTATCAGAGCCTCAAGATCCATGGAAAATCTTTCGATCTTGAAGATTGAGCCAAATTGTTTTTGGGGTTTTCATGAAATAATTGAGAGTTTGCCCATTCGAGGGTTTCCATTTTATGCAAGAAGATCCACAAATATCATAAGCCCCAGGGGCGCTCACATATCCATTTCCACAAAGAGGAGTTGCACAAATCTAAAACAATACATATCTCTCCCTCTAGACGAGTTCAAGCTTCATTGCCTCAGGGTTTTGAGTCCTTTGTTCTCAAAACAGAGTCCTCTGTTCAGCATTGCAACCTAGGGGCACCTTTTCTCTTCATTTGGCCTCACAATGCCTCCGCGCAAAGATCCTTTGGCAGTCGAATCAGATTCCAACACATCAAATCTTGTGCAAGATCTTGCCTCTGTCCTCAATGAGTTGCTCAGAATGCAACAACAAAACAATCTAGATCCATTCCGGTTGAACACTTGAATCCAACTACACAAGTTTGTTGGGCAAACAAATGGTGAAATGATGGATTCTTGTATTCATAGCCTATCCACCTAATTTAATACATGTTCAGGCCTTACCGAGAAAATAAAACTCCAAATTGTCGCCTTTCAATTAGAAGGACTGGCACAAACTTGGTGGGATACAAATCAAGAGAAGACCACATTTGTGATAGAAATTGGGTATGCTCGAGAATCCTCTACTTCACAACCCATCAAAACCTAGGCTCGAATTTATGAAGCTTTGAGAAATCGATTCTAACCACCTGGGTCTGTGCAATCCTTATGGATCAAATGGGACCAACTTCGACAACTCCCTTCCGTAGGAGTGCAAGGATACAAAGACTTATTCTGCAAGATGTGCCTCTTACTTCATGTTCCAGATCTGGAATAGGTACTCATATTAAAAATTTTGGCTCGTTTATTAATTATATTTCGTCAATAAGTAGAGATATTTGAAAATCCAACTTTAGATCAAACATTTCATAGATCTTTGGCTATAGAAAGGAAAGTTGCTTCTAGAGGTCGTATTCCTCAGTACCTCCCTTACACCAACCCCCCCTCCTCTCAACCATCCAACTCCCATCCCTCAGCCCACTTTTCACCTCCTCGGACTCAAAACTCCACACCCAATACAGCTACAAGGACACCCTCATGTTCATTCCACAAAACTACTTCACACAATTCATCAGATTGTCTATTCCTCTAAAATCTTAAAACCAACAAAACTCTACTCACTGACCTCATTGTGCCTTCCCAAGTAGAAGATACTGAAGAATTTCCTCTGGACAATCCCATAGAATTATATCCCTTATTGATTCTAATGACCGAGGAATATTCAAATGCATCCACCCAACCCCTCTTCACCCATAACTTCCAAATAAAAAACACCTTGGCTTTACTGATTATGGACAACGGAAGCTAGAAATATTTGGTGTCTCGGGCCCTTGTCAACCGCCTTAATATTTTCACCACTCCACATCCACAACCCTATCAACTCGAATGGGTCCAAAAGGATGGCCCTCGCCTCCTATTTTCCAAGTGTTGTCTAGTCACTTTCACCATAAGCCAATTCAAAGATATTGTCCTCTGTGATGTCTCCCCCTTGGATTGTGTGGATTTTCTTCTCGGTATCCCATACAAAACCTGAATAAATTCTATCTATCTAGCCAAACCCCGCGAATACAAAATTACCAAAGAAGGCCACACTTATATCTTAACTGGAGAAAAATCCAAACCCCCTTCTACCAAAGAACAAATCCCACATGTACACTTAAACCAATGTGTCTTTCTTTGTTTGGTGCACCCAATAACACCAAAAAATACAACGCACCCTATTCCTGAAACTATGACTCCCCTCCTCCATGAGTTCACAAAGGTATTTCAACCTCTGGAGGGACTTCCCCCCTCCTGCCACATTGACCATTCCATTTATCTCATCCCCGGATCTGCGTTACCTAACGCCCCTACTTACCCATTGGCCCCAACAGAAATAGAGGAAATGGAAAGAAAACTAACCGACCTCATCAACTCTGGCCACATCCAACCTTCATCTTTTTCCTATGCTTCTGCCGCCTTTGTCTTCCCTAAACGAGATACTTTAGAAATGCGCCTTGTCACTGATTACCGATTCTTGAAAAAAGCCACAATAAAAAACCGTTACCCCCTTCCCTGGATTGAGGAACTACTCGACACCCTCCAAGAAGGTAAGTGGTTTACTAAATTGGATTTGACAGTCGACTACCATCAAGTTCAAATGAACCGAGATGATGTTTGGAAAACAACGTTCAAGACCAAATTTGATCTTTTTGAGTGGAAAGTCATGCCTTTTGGTCTCACCAATGCCCCAACCACTTTCATGAGGCTCATCAATGACATCTTCAGAGAATATTTGGGTCTGTTTGTGGTCATCTACTTAGATGACATTCTGATCTTCAGTCGGACATGGGACACTCACATGTAACATGTCCGACAAGTTCTCCAAATTCTCCAAGAACACAAGTTGAAAGTCAAAGATAAGAAATCATTTTTTTGGTAGACCTCATTCCCCTATCTCGGCTTTGTGGTCAGGTAGAGGGTATTAAATCAGATCCATCTCGCATCCAAGCATTGAAACAATGGCCTCTACCTTCTTTAGCTAAGGAGTTGAAAATATTTTTTGGTGGAATCAATTTCTATCGTAAGTTCATTCCCTCTTTTTAAAATCTTTCTCGACCTTTGCATCAGCTCTCAAATACTTCTTCTATATTCATCTAGACCAAAGAAGAAACTACTCACTTTTCTCAGCTCAAAGAATCCCTCTGCTCATCCCTTATTTTACATCTGCCAGAACTCTCCCAACCCTTTGAGATTGTGTCTGACGCCTCACAATATGCTATTGGTGTTGTACTTAAACACGGAGGACACCCCATTGCTTACCACTTTGAAACCCTATCTAAGGCAAAGAAAAATTATAGTACCTATGACAAGGAAATTTTTAGTCTGGTGAAAGCACTCCAACAATGGAGGCATTGTTTGTTGGGTAAAGAAACCATTCTCCATACCGAACACCATCCTTTGATTTTCGTCAACTCTCAATCGAAGATTGAGGTAAAAAGGCACCTTAAATGGGCCTCCTACATTCAACAATTTCAATTAGTCATGAAATACAAGAAAGTCACTTCTAATAAAATGGATGATTTGCTAAGTCGACCTCCCACTCGAGTTATTTCCATTCATATTTGCGCCCCTGAAGAGAGTTTTTAGTCAGAATCCAAGCTATGGATTGCGTGGTCACCTTCTCCTATAGACCACCTTTTTGGGTAGATCAACTTCCTCTAAATTACCTATATTTTCACAAGAATGTGTAGAACTATTGCAAATGCGAACCCACAAAATCATAGTAGCTCATGAGCATCAACGCCATGGATCCTCTACACAATACTTGAAAATAAAGCAAGGCTTTCATATTCCTACAAGTCTAATGAAGAGATAAACAAGAAATACCTATGTGGAATTCAAATACATGGTCATAGAAAAATCCTCCACACAACTATGGATGTGCGTAAATGATAACTGACATAAATTCTATTCACAAGCATTGAAAATACACAAGTACTTCCTATGCTAGCCATATGCCTCTCCAATGTATGGAGGTGGGAAATACATCTAGCTTCTGACATATCTCCATAGAAAAAAACTTTTTGGCTATGTGATTTTACATGTGCCTTTGCGGAGAGAGAAGATGTGGAAGATATAGTTGCACTAAATGCATACATATGTCCATAGAAAAATCCTTCGAACAACTTGGGAAAAATTACTGGTAAAAAACGATCTTGGTGTGGATATTTAAAAAGCCAATACATTACACAACTCAAATTTACTTCAAGGAAAAATGAAGGTCTCGTATTTACTAAAATGATGTTTCCACACACATGAATCACCTTTTAAATATTCCCAATCATAAATAGAAACCATTCGCCAACACATGGAACAACGACATATTTTCTCTACACTAGTTTTAAATCAATGCGCTCTCATAGTAAATGATAGATAATCAAACTACCATGAATGACCTATCCATCATGGAAACCACAAGCCATCCCACAATCAATTCTACAAAATTATTGCAAATGCCAACATGCCAAAGAACCATAATGCAAGAATCCGAGACAATTGGTATTAGTTTTCTAGACAATTTGTTGCACTAAGTTTGTTGTTAAACCAACAACCGCAAGAATTGATCTCCACCACAATTACGAGATTTAGGATACATGAGAGGGGGTTAATCCATGTCGTGAAACCCACCGAAAGCGTTGAACCCAATGTAGCTAGACCTCTAGACCTGTAGTTGTAATACCTAAATCTGTAGTTGTAATACCATTTGTTGGACTATGATTTTTGTTAGAACAAAACCTCCAAGCATTAATCTCTACCACTATTGCAAGAGTGAGGTCCATGAGAGGGGGTTAACCCATGTGACGAAACTCGTTGGAAACACTGAACCCAATGTCCAACACAATTGTTGTTAGGTTTCTGCATAGGAGTTGAAAATAGACCAAATTTTCAGTTTTGGAGGTAAAAACGTGTAGAAGGAACCAAAGATATTTTTATGCGGAGTGTGCACAAATTGTCAAAGAAAAAGCCTCCTCACATAATCAAAACTAATTTTTACAATGCAATATTGACCATCTTCTATAGAGAAATCATATTTTTATATTGGATGAATTTTTTCATGTACTCTTGCACACTTTTTGATTGATGCAATCCACCCCTCATTTCATTTTTTTTACTCTTCCATTGTATTGTGGAATGGAGCAATACATCATTTCATGGTTTGTCTTGACGAAAAATATATAAATGCATTGTAATCATATCAATATGAACTAGGATCCTATTTGTTGCCCCTCTTGTTATAAGGCTGTATATAAATATGGATATATTTAGAGGGAAATGACGGAGACCCCAAAAGTAATAATAGGCCTCACTATATTTTATACCGCCTAGAAAATTGCATCTTAATTCAAGGTGTCTTCGGCATATTTACCATCGAGTAAATCCTATGGTTAAATTATTTCTTGTTTTCTATTGTGATTCGTATATCCACCACCATATCCTATGTGTATAAACTATTCATCATTATTTCCGATGTGATTGTGTAATGCATCCCCTAGCTTCACAAGGATTCGGGGATGGAAACAATATTTGAACTAACAACTCTTAAATGTGAGAGGAATAACATACTCCCTCAACTTCTGTGATTATTTCGCCTGTGAAATTATTTCCATTTAGGGATTTTATTCCAAGTGCTAGGCTATAGAATTATGTATTTAGAATTGTCTACTCACATTACTTCAACAAAAAGGGTAAATATAATGAAGTATTCAATTTATGGTATTAATCTTAGTGGTTCATGTATCATACCATATGAAATTATCATTTTACTTGTTTATAGTTTTGTTCTATTAGTTGTTCTTATTCGATTAAGATTTTCTCGGTTGTAGTCACTAATGATGGGCCCTTGTTTTTCCTGGGAGGGGTACCCATCAACCTTGTTTGGTTCCTTTTCCCTTTTTACTGTGGATCAATTCGTTCAACGACGCCGATGGAAAACGTTCCACACCAATCACAAGCTAAGTAATAATTCCTGTATTAAATCTTTAGTATTCAATTTCATGGATTCTCTCTGTGCATGATTTATTTTCTCATGATTAAATTTCACTACTTTCCGGTTTTCGAAATATAATTTTGTTTCTATTTAATTTTTTTTCTCTCTAAATCCCATTGCTGATTCTCGCGATCCATTTCAGGATTCAGATGTTTCGCATTCAATGAACTCAGATTATCTCCAGACCCGAAAAGGTATTCGAGTTCCAACAACAAGGCTTAAAACTTAGTCTCTAAGTTTTGTTCACTACTGTACAAAATTTCACAGTAAGGTTTTGTCGTTACCAGGCTTCCCAGAGTAGCCGATTTGCTTGTAATTTAAATCCTTAATTAGAAAAACAGAAGGGGAAGAAAACCCGTATTGAAATGAATTTCACTATCCCAAGATTTATGCTCTAGAGAGTTTAAGGACTCGTTCTAGACATTTTGTTGACTCTGTACATTCTCTTTTTTTTGAGTTTATTATGAGGAGAACAACTGTAACTATCTTCTATATTAATATAGTTATTTTTCAAGGGAACCTTTCTAATCAGAAATTATCCTCTCATCAATAATTATCCTCTGTGTACTAGATATTCGTAGTTATAGTTATGTGCAGAAATAAATCAATATAATATTCCTAAATTCGTCTCCAGATTTATCTAAATGCTTACATAGATTGAAATATCATTATAGATGTTGAGTAATTAAAGGTGTATGACCATATGATCATCTTATGACCGGTAGAACGTTCCAGAATTTGAAATTTCAGGATGTGCATAATAAATTTTTATTTCTTCACGTAAAATGGGTTTGTTCTTGGCACGACCAACACACAGTAGTCTAGTAACACCATTTAATGTTCGGATCTGGATTTATTTCCACTAGAACTATAACACATCACTTTATAATTTCATAAATTAATATATTTCTTATGTTATTACAACATAGAACCTACATAAGTCCATATAGATACATTTCTGTAGAATACTAGGTCGTCCCTATAGTGAATAGTATACTACACTTGAGTAACTACAATATTTTAATCGAATCAAATTATTTCGACTCCAATTAATCTACAACAACTCTGTAATTCTATCTAATACATATGATAGTAAGATAATCGTCAACAAATAGTAACCGGATACAATCATTTCAATGGTACATTCATGAAAAGAGGAGAGTAGAGAGACATATCTGAATTAGTCCGTGAGAAAACAAAAGGAACAACCACGTTCCTCCCAACCGTTAGAACACGGCAACCAACGCTTACACAATTCACCCCCTAGCTTGACCATGAATCCATGAGGGAAAACTTGAAAAATCCTCTTCAGCACTGTCTTCCTCTATCAATAGTATTTTCCTTGCCTCACGCTCAGTAATCGGTGTTTATAACAAAAAGTACATAGTGGTGTTTTCCCCAACATACTAGGAAGCGTCCTACCTCCTCACATATGTTATTTATCAAAACAATCCCCCTTATTGCCTAGGTCTTTTTCCCTCTCTTGGGAATTTTTGCATCTTTCTAAATCCCTGATTTCCAGGGGCTGCCAATGGCCAAATCCCTGATTTTCCACTTGTAAAAATGAGCCCTGAGGTAGTTCCAACATGTTCCCTTCTCATGGAGTCATGGTCAGTTGATTTTAACATGGTTGTTCCATTTGTCCTCCTGTAGTAAATATAAAATATTATGTTTTCATACAAGTGTCATAATCAAATAGTTAGTTGGGTCAAATCATAATCCCTGCCCAACACTCATAATAATTTGGAAAAAAATTTCCAAATTCGAATTTACCAAGAACATAATAGTTTTCTAACAGTTTTTTGAATTTTGAAAAATACTTTATTTTTGGGGATGTCACAAATGCCCTCATATGTTCATAGAAAAATCCAAGAGACAACATGAGAAAAATCCATGGTCCAAAACTATTACAAGTGTCAATGTACAAATGCATTGCAATGAAAGGATGCTGGAGAATTGGTATCAATTCCCCACACATGAACACAAAATAAACCAAATGTTCACTATGCTAAGTAAAAAATTATACAAATCATCGAAGATACAACTATGTGAGATGCAATCAAATATTCGAATAAAACATATCCTGGTAAGATTAGTGCTCCCACTGTAACATTTAACTATTATTAAGTCACTTCCTCGTTACTGAAACTCAACAAAGGCATTCTGGTTTTCCTCGCTACAGGTAGATATCTCCTCTTGTCGCACTTCCACCCTTCGTTCTCTTGTTTCCTTGGGGCTTCTGAGGGTTATTCGCAAGCAATGTGCCTTTGTGCTTGACCTTCCCACTTGCACAGTGTTCTATCATTGTTTTGGGGAAAGCCATACTGTAATGCATTTTTAGTTTTTCGGGGTTAGCAAACTGGTAGATGGTCAGTTTTGACAATGGTTTTTGTCGTATTTGGGTATTCTTTGTATAATGAATAAATATCATTTCCTTATCTTGGGATCTATCTACCCACCTCGATGAGTTCCTCAACTATACCCTGTCCTGACTAAAACCCATAACCCCACTGAGGACAATGGATACCCATTCATACTTCTACCTCTGGAACCTTGAATTAGTGATACCTCTCGGGTTAAAATTTCTATATCATTCCATAGATGATGGTTTGCCATTTTGTATGGTCTTGGTCGTGGTTTAAAGTAGACTTTTCCTTTCTTTTAAGAAGGTTCCTGTGGTTTTTTAAAGATAATAAGTATCCTCATACTATCAGTGTATAGGCTCATGAATCTCATGTTTAATATAGGTATATGTCTGCAACTTGTCTATTCCTCTATATAACTGTATGAAATTCGCTCTTTGTTTGCTCGATTTGATGTCGAAATTCATGTACTTTATGAACACATCTCTTTTATTCTTGATACTGTAACTAATGATGGGACCTGTTTGCTGCGAGGGTACCCATTAGCTTGAACGCGTTCACTCCTCCCCTTTCGGTGGTCGCTATTCAGAAAGGATGCCTACCTATGGAGAATCAAAGATAAGTAAACGATTTCACCCAAACATTATCTTGTATGTTTTATAAAAGAAAGTATTTGAGTTCGGTGAGACCTATATTCCATAGCTAATAGAATGCTTCGCTCCTTTTGCAGGTCGAAGTGGAAAAATGGTGTTGGATCTAAATCAGGTCCTACTCAGAAAGGTAATCTGGTGTCTATTAAGAGAATTCTTGAAATATATGGAAAGACCTAGTGGTGTTGGGTTATTACCCTGGCGTTCTTGGCATATGACTGATACTGAATCAGTAGATGTACAGAATTGTTTTAAACAAGGGTTGTAAATTTCTTTCTTTATTGAGGTTTGTTGATAGTCTCTGCATAGCGATCTTCGAGACATAATTTATATTGGGTAACGCGACAGAGGTAGAATATATAGTGAATCAATTTTAGTGGAATCCTTATTTGTATCAGTTGTTGATTAAATTGTTTCACTTAGAGTAAATCTTGTGGTTGTGGTTATACGTATAGACTACTGAAAATTTGTTCTGGATCTCCTTAAGGGTTAATCCAACTTCTAATATGCCACATACATTTTGGCTGTGGAAAGGGTAGACATCTCTTGGAATGTAGAATGCATAGAATCTTATGATAGATGTCAATTTCCACGATTTTACTTTCGATTTTAGCGTCTGATAAACAAAAGGGGTTTTCCAGATTTCTTTAACTTTCAAAATTTTTCCTTTCTTTACACAATTAGTATTTCATTTGCATGTTGCATATGACTGATCAGTAAAAGTCATATAATACAAGAAAAAGGAAAAAATGTATATCATATCGACCTTTCTGGTGTAGATAGTTTACTTCCAGTTTACAGTTTTCCAAATGTATGTATAATATATCAATACACAGGTGTTTGATGCATAATATTTTTACTGTCCCGTACTTCGCTTCGATTCTTAAATGTATTAAAAAGGAAGTTTTTGTTAAGGGTCACAATTGTTCTGAATTTTAACTCAAGCGATATATCTAAACGTTATTTAGGTATAGATTTACTCAAATCTGATTGCTCAAAGTTATAATTGTTTATTGTCTTAGTCACAAAAATAAACCTATACCTATACAGATCGGTTCTCCTCAGGCGTGTTAATACACAGATCGTCCTAACTACCATTTCGACTACAGATTTAAACATATCCTGTTGATGGATCTGTTCTCTTAAGTTTAATCATATACAGATAAATTTTTCCTAGTATTCCAAATTTCGGGAGGGACCAATCCAGAACTTAGACTGTGATTGTAAATTTCATACAACGAATAGATGACATCCACGGAAAAATCTTTTCAACTTAGTACAGTTAAATGCATAATATCAATTACACACAAAAACATCCAAGAACAGAGTAGGGAGGTTTACATATCTGAACCAACTTTCGGGAAGACAAAGGGAACAACCACGTTCCTCCCAACTGTATAATAAGGCAGCCAAAACACTTGCCCGATTCACCCCTTAGCCCGACCATGAATCCATGAGGGCGAATTTGGAAGAATCCTCCTCAGCAATGTCCTTCATTTTTTCACAGATTCCTCTTGCCTCAAACTCACTCTATAGTGTTCATAATAGCAAGGGAAAAATCAATACTCTCCTTTCCCATCATACTTGGCAGCGTCCTTCCTCCTCACATGTGCTCTTTATTCATCAAGAAATCCTTTTGCCTAGGTCTTTTCCCTCCCTTGGGAATTTTCATAGCTTTCTAAATCCCTAATTTCTAGGGGCTGCCAATGGCCAAATCTCTGATTTTCCACTTCTAATAATCAGCCCATAGGTAGTTCCAATAGGTTCCCCACTCATGGAGTCATGGTCAATTGATTTTTTTAACATGGTTGTTCCAATTTGTTCTCCTGCAATCAATATAAAATATTTTGTTTTCATACACGTGTCATAGTCAAATAGTTAGTTGGGTCAAATCAGATCTCTGCCAAACAATCATAATAATTAATTAAAATTATTAAATTCGAAATTCATAATTGCCATAAAAGGAAAAAAAATTCCAAATTCGAATTTCCTAAAAATGTAATAACTTTTCCAAAAATTTCAATTTCAAAAAATACTTTATTTTGGGATGTCACACTCTACAATGTATGGAGGTGGGAAATACATCGAGCTACTGACATATCTCCATAGAAAAATCCTTATCACAACGTAAACAAAATTCCTCTGTAAAAAAATATTTTTTGCTATGTGATTTTACATGTGCCTTTCCTCAGAGAAGAGATGTGGAAGATATAACTGCACTGAATGTAGACATATGTCCATATAAAAATCCTCCGGACAACTTGCGAAAAATTCCTCGTAAAAAATATTTTGGCATGGATATTTAAAAAAACAATACATTTCACCACTCCAATTAATTCAAGGAAAAATAAAAGTCTCGTATTTACTAAAATGATGTTTCCACACGCATGAATCACCTTTGAAGTATTCCCAATCATAAATAGAAACCATTCACCAACACATGGAACAACGACACATTTTCTCTGCACTAGTTCTAAATGAATGCGCTATGCTAGTAAATGCAAGAAAATTAACCTACCATGAATGAACTATCCATGATCTAAATCACATTCCATACCACAATCCATTCTACAAAATTATTGCAAATGCCAACATGCCAAAGAACCACAATGCAGGGATCTGAGACAATTGGTATTAGTTTTCTGGACAATTTGTTGCACTAAGACTGTTGTTAGACCAACAACCATAAGAATTAATATCCACCACAATTATGAGAGTTAGGATCCACTAGAGGGGTTTAAATGATGTCGCAAAACCCACGGGAAGCATTGAGCCCAATGTCCAACAATATCCCCCCACCACTCATTGGGAAAATTTCAAACTCAAGACCTGTAGTTGTAATACCATTTGTTGGACTATGATTGTTGTTAGAACAAAACCTCCAAGAATTAATCTCTACCACGATTGCAAGAGTGAGGATCCATGAGAGGGGGTTAACCCATTTCACGAAACTCGCTAGAAGCACTAAACCCAATTTCCAACACAATTGGTGTTAGGTTTCTACATAGGAGTTGAAAATAGACCAAATTTTCACTTTTCGAGGTAAAAACATGTACACGGAACCAAAGATATTTTTATGTGGAGTGTGCACAAATTGTCAAACAAAAAGCCTCCGCACATAATGAAGATTACTTTGTACAATGCAATATTGACCATCTGCTATAGAGAAATCATCTTTTCAGATTGGATGATTTTTTTCATGTACTCTTTCACACTTTTTGTCTGATGAAATCCACCCCCCATTTCATTTTTTTAACTCTTCCATTGAATTGTGGAATGGAGAAATACATAATTTCATGCTTTGTATTGACAGAAAAGATATAAATGCATTGTAATCATATCAATATGAACTAGGATCCCTATTTGTTGCAAGAATTACATCAGTTTCCTTACATTGAGACATATCTTTTGAAAATGAAGCTATCTCCATCTTGAAATATAAATAAAAGTGATGGAGAAATATAAACCCATGTATGTTTTCCTATGATATCCATATAGATCTATGATATGTGGAGGTGAACATGGGCCAAGGAGGCCACCTAAGGGAATGCCCACCTGGGGCGCACAAGTCAATCACCTAGGCACAACACTTCTTCACCTTTTGATGATGAATTAAATATTTGTAAAATAAATGGTTCCCTTGGTATATAAGGTGAACCGGGACTAAAATAAAGCATTCTTACATTTTCTTATGAAGCTATGGGTCTTGTTTGTTTTCTTTTTTGAGTTTGCATTTTACATTCACGACAATTTCATTTTTAGAGTTTTCTGAAGATTAACCAGTGCGCCTTCCTTCATGGCTAACTCCTGGTGACTCTATTTTCCATGCTTCCACCTTTGAGAGAAAGATTATCTCATTAGCTATCCACTCTATCAGTGAGAAAATATTTTCCTTCGAGTTTTCTGAGGCAGAAAGGAGGGCACACCAACTAGGGTTTGTGCCCTTGCTAGTTTCTTCTTTGTGGGAATGAAGTGAGTGCACCCTCTTCCATGGATGCACTGGGATTCTTACCCTAATACATAGAGGTCACTCTTGGATCTCCAAAACCTCTTGGCTACTCTCAGGTCACCCCGATTTGTATCCCCATTTGCTTGGTCACCCAAACTAATGGTGCGCCCCAGTTCGGATTTGTGCCTGTGAGGAGATTTTTTAGTCAGAAGTCAATATATGGATTGCGTGGTCACGTTATATAGTATATCACCTTATTGGGAAGATGAATTGGTATAAGATCCTCAAGTTCCATTGAAAAGCTTCCAATCTTGAAGATTGAGCCAAATGTTTTTGGGGTTTACATGAAATAGTCCAGCATTTTCCTATTACAAGGTTTCCATTTTTTATGCAAGAAGATACACATATATCATAAGCCCCAATGCCTCCCACATCTCCATTTCCATAGAGATAAGTTCCTCAGATCTCTCCCTCTAGACTAGTTCAAGCTCCGTTGCTTCAGGGTTTTGAGTCTTATGTTCTCAAAACAGAGTCCTTTGTTCAGCATTGCAACATAGAATTCTTCTGCAAAATGCACCTCTTACTTCATGTTCCAGATCTGAAAGAGGTACTCATATTAAAATTTGTGGCTCGTTTATTAATTCAATTCCCTCGAGAAGTAGAGCTGTTTAAAAATCCAACTTTAGATAAAACATTTAAGAGATCTTTGGCTATAGAAAGGAAAGTCACTCCTCGAGGTCATATTCCTCAGTACCTCCCTTACACCAACCCCCCCACACCTCTCAACCATCTAGCTCCCATCCATCAGCCTGCTTTCCACCTCCACGCACTCAAAACCACACACCCAATACAAATACAAGGACACCATGGTGCTCATTCCACAAAACTACTTCATACAATTCATCAGATTGTCGAATCCTACAAAATCTAAAAACCAACAAAAATCTACTCACCTAGCTAACTGTTCCTTCCCAAGTAGAATATATCGAAGAAGTTCCTCCCACCAATCCCACAGAAGTAGATCCCTCATTGATTCTAATGACCCAGGAATATTCAAACGCATCCACCCAAACCCTCTTCACCCATAACTTCCAAATAAAAAACGCCTTGGCTTTACTTATTATGGACAATGGAAGCTAGAAAAATTTTGTGTCTCAATCCCTTGTCAATTACCTTAATATTTTCATTACTCCACATCCACAACTCTATCAACTCGGATAGGTCAAGAAGGATGGTCCTCGCCTCCTAGTTTCCAAGCGTTGTCTCATCACTTTCGCCATAGGCCAATTCAAATATATTGTCCTCTGTGATGTCTCCCCCTTAGATTGTGTGGATTTGTTGCTCAGTATCCCATACCAAACCCAAAGAAAAGCTATCTATATAGCCAAATCCCGCCAGTACAAAATTACCAAATAATCCTACACTTATATCTTAACTGGAGAAAAACCCAAACACCCTTCTACCAAAGCAAAAATCCCACATGTACACTTAAACCAATGTGTCTCTCTCTATTTGGCGTGCCCAATAACACCAAACAATACCACACACCCTATTCTTGAAACTATGACTCCCCTCCTCCATGAGCTCGTAGAGGTATTTCAACCTCTGGAGGGACTTACCCCCTCCCGCGACATTAACCATTCCATTCATCTCATCCCTGTATTTGCCTTACCTAGCGCCCCTAATTACCAATTGGCCCCAACAGAAACATAGAAAATGGAAATAAAACTAACCGAACTCAACAACTCTAGCCACATCCAACCTTCATCTTCTCCCTGTGCTTATGTCGCCTTTGTCATCCCTAAACGAGATACCTCAGAAATGTGCCTTGTCACTGATTACCAAGCCTTGAAAAAAGCCACAATAAAAAATCGTTACCCCCTTCCTCGGATTGAGGAGCTACTCCAAACCCTCCAAGGAGCTAAGTGGTTTACTAAATTGGATTTGACAGCCGACTACCATCAATTTCAAATGAAACTAGATGATGTTTGGAAAACAACGTTCAAGACCAAATTTGGTCTTTTTGAGTGGAAAGTCATGCGTTTTGGTCTCACCAATGCCCTAGACACTTTCATGAGGCTCATCAATGACATCTTCATAGCACATTTGGGTCGATTTGTGGTCATATACTTAGATTACATTCTCATCTTAAGTCGGACATGGGACAATCACATGCAACATGTCCGACAAGTTCTCCAAATTCTCCAAGAACACAAGTTGCAAGTCAAAGAGAAGAAGTCATATTTTGGTCAAACTTCAGTTCTCTATCTCAGCTTTATGGTCATCTTAGAGGGTAGTCAACCAGATCCAACCCGCATCCAAGCATTGAAACAATGGCCTCTACCTTCTTCATCTAAGGAGTTGAAAATATTTTTGGGTGGAATCAATTTTTATCGTAAGTTCATTCCCTCGTTTTCAAATATTGCTCGACCTTTTCATCAACTTTCAAATACTTCTTCTACATTCATCTGAACCAAAGAAGAAACTACTCACTTTTCTCAGCTCAAAGATGCCCACTGCTCATCCCCTATTTTACATCTGCTAGACCTCTCCCAACCCTTTCAGATTGAGTCTGATGCCTCAAAATATTCTATTGGTGCCATACTTAAACAGGGAGGACACCCCATTAATTATCACTCTGAAACCCTATCCGAGGCAAAGAAAAATTATAGTACCTATGACAAGGAATTTTATAGTCTGATGCAAGCGCTCAAACAATGGAGTCATTATTTCTTGGGTAAAGAAACCATTCTCCATACCGACCACCGCCCTTTGATTTTCATCAACTCTCAATCGAATATTTGGGAACAAAGGCACCTTAAATGGGCCTCCTACATTTAACAATTTCACTTAGTCATCAGATATAAGAAAGGCACTTCTAATAAAATAGATGATTTGATAAGTCGACCTTTCACTCCAGTTCTTTCCATTCTAAAAGTACATTGTGCTACTTATGACACATGCAAATACCAATATGCTACTGACACTGACTTTCGAGAGATTTGGGAAGCTTTGAAAATCCCCAAAGTGATTAATTAGACCCCCTTCCTAGACTACACTATTCGTTATGGGTGGATATATAAGTTGAATTTGCTATGCGTTTCACACTCAAAATACTACCTCTTTCTCATTAGGGAGGCACATTCTTTAGCCTATGGGGGCCACTTCGAGACCACAAAGACCACCCAACATCTACAACACCATTTTCATTGGAGTTTCATGCATCCTCATGTTGAAACATTTATCAGAGCTTGTTCCTTATGCTCACAATCCAAGCCATCCAACCGGAAGCATGGGTTGTATAAACCACTACCACTTCCTTCTCGGCCTTGGGAGTCAATCTCAGTGGAATTCCTCAGTGGTCTTCCAACAACCCAAAAGAAACATGATGCAATCTGGATAGTGGTGTGCTGCTTTAGCAAAATGGCACTTTTTATCACATGCAGAAAGACTACTACAACAACGCAAATAGCGGAATTCTACTTCCCCCGTGTCTGACACCATTTTGGCCTCCCAAACAGTATCATCTCAAACATAGATTCTCTCTTTCTCAGTACATTTTGGAATACCATATGGGCATTATTGGAGTGCCACCTTAATTTTTCTACTGAATTCCATCCTCAAACAGATGTCCAAACACAGGTTGTCAACAGAGTCTTGGTGCATGCTCTTCGAACTCACTTTGGGCGCAACAAACAATGGGACAATTACTTGCACATTATCCAACATAGATACAAGAAGGAAACACATTCTTCTACATGATTTTCAGCTTTTGAAGTCTGCTTGGGCTTCCAACCAGCATCTCCAACTGATTTCCCACTCACTTGGGCTCCTCAAGGTACCTTCAATCAACAACGGGAACAACTGTCATCTCAACGATTTCTCCAACAAATTGCACAATGTGACAGTGCAGTCACATCAACACTCAAAGCAACCCAAGATCATCCCAAGCAACACTATGAAAAACAAATAACCTTCATGTCCTTTCAACCAGGGGATCAAGCCTACTTATACTTGGATAATAAGCGTTTCAAAGGACACCATCACAAGCTTTTTCCAAAAATATATGGTCCATATACAATACTCGACAACACCAGAGAAAATGCATATAGGTTCGATTTTCCACCAGAACTCGAAATCCACAATGTCATTAACGTGAATCACTTAAATTTGTTTGAGCCTTCCCTCTTGGAAGAACTAGTCACCATCACTCATCTAGTGAACAACATTCCCAATTTCCAACTCCCATTGTCCAAAGACACTAAACTAGACACTCAAATTCCCTCTACAAGACACTAGACTTACACTTCATATCTGGTAGTCGGCCAAGGAAAAAATCAAGCTCAGGAAAAGTGGATCATAACTAATGTATTGCAAAACAAGTTTCCACATCTTCTCACGGAAGCCGGGATGCTTCCAGATCTAAATAGGGAGGAACTGGGCCAAGGAGGCCACCTAGGGGAATGTCCACTTGGGGAGCACAAGTCAATCACCTAGGCGCAAAACTTCTTCACCTTTTTATGATGAATTAAATATATGTAAAATAAATGGTTCTGTTGGTATATAAGGTGAACCGGGACTAAAATAAATCATTCTTTCCTTTTCTTCTAAAGCTATTTGTCTTGGTTGTTTTGTTTTCTGAGTTTTCATTTTATATTCACAACAATTTCATTTTTAGGGTTTTCTGAAAAATAATGAGTGCACCTTCCTTCATGGATGCTTCCTCGTGACTCCTTTATCCATGCTTCCACCTCTGAGAGAAAGCTTATCTCATTAGCTATCAACTCTCTCAGGGAGAAAATATTTTCCTTCGAGTTTTCTGACGTAGAAGGGAGGGTGCACCAACTGGGGTTTGCGCCCTTTCTCGTTTCTACTTTGTGGGAATGAACTGAGTGCACCCTCTTTAATGGCTGCATTTGGATTCTTCCACTAATCATCGAAAGTCACTTTGAGATCGCTAAAACCTATTGGCCACTCTCGGGTCACCCCAGTTTGGATCCCCATTTTCTTGGTCACCCAAACTAATGGTGTGTCCCTGTTGAGATTTATGCCCCTGAGGAGATTTTTTGGTTATAAGTTGAGCTATGTCTTGCCTGGTCACCTTCTCTTGTAGATCGCCTTCTTGGTAAGATAACAACAACACATAATTGCATTGAGTTCGGGCATATATTCATAGAAAAATCCTTGGGACAATATATAAAAAAAGAATTTTTGGTTAGGATATTTCTGAAATATAAATACACTATCAAGGTGAATTCCTTTGATTCATTGTGCCAAACTATTTGAATTGTGGGGTTGCCTAAGTTCACCATGATAAATGGTATAAATTCACCTGACAAGTATTGAAAAATACACAAGTCTTGGTTGCATTGGCGATATGCCTCTATGAAGAGCGGTCTTTTGGAAGACATCACCACACTCAATGCCCTCATATGTTCATAGAAAAATCCTAGAGACAACATGAGAAAAATCCATGTTCCAAAACTATTACAAGTGTCAATGAACAAATGCATTGCAATGCAAGGATGCTAGAGAATTGGTATCAATTCCCTGCACATGAACTCAAAATAAACCAAATGTTCACAATGCTAAGTAAAAACCTATACAAATCATGGAAGATACACCTATGCAAGATGCAAACAAATATTCAAATAAAACGTCTCCACACATAAGAAAAAATGCATTGGACATCAGAATATTCAACATCTGCTACAAATAAATCATCTTTTTAGAGTGGATGAATTATTTCATATACTCCTCCACAATATTTTTCTGATGAGTTCCACCTACCAGTTGCATTTACACTTCAAATGAATTGTGGAATGGATCAATACATCATTTCTTGGTCTGTATCGACAACAAATATATATAGGCATTGAAATCATATTAATATGAATTAGGATCATATTTCATTCAAGAATTGCATTAGATTCCTCACATTCAAACATATCTTTTGAAAAAAGTATTTATATACATCCTCAAAGATTAATGAAAATGTGAAAGACATAACTATACCAAGTGCCCACATATGTTCATATAAAATGCCTTTGAAAAACATGGGAAAAATCCATGCTCCCTAACTATTGCAAGTGTGAATGCAGGAAAGCACGAAAATGCATGGATTTCCAAGAATTGGTATCAATGATATGCACATGAATTGAAACCAACCAAATGTTCATTATGCCAGGAAAAAACCTATGCAAAGTACAGAAGGTACAAATATGTTGGATGATGAAAAATCATGTTATTGTACTATGCATGAGAGAAACTACTTGCACTTTTCTGAAAATACATAAATTAATATGCAGGAAAACTAGTTCATTCTTACCCTCTACGTAGATTTGTAGAAGTTGATATTCATGTCTTGTAGATCACGAGTTGAAAAACTTACAAATTTGAAAGAGCCAAGGAAACTCATCTTTCTTTATCATAGCACATTGTATGATGATCAAATGCAAAGAACTCAACAATTCCTTACAACAAAAGAACTCAATTAAAAATATTTCCAATCCATAAAATCCCTAGCATAAAATTATGTCATATATTACATAGAAATCCATTCAAAATATATGGATAGTACTAAATTTAAATAAAAAGTGTAAGATAACAAATATATTGTAAAATAAATACAATTGTATATTTTTTGGCACAAAAATTTCAATGTCCCCATTCAACAATTCACACAATCGAAAGCATCGAAAACCCAGATCTTGTCAAAACTTTGCCAGTCATACAGGTAGCCCTTCCAACAATCCAATATAATTAAATTTCTTATTAAATTCATGCCACAAGTTGGACAATAAGATCTTGTTTTGAAGGACCAACAAAAGACAATGAATAAAATTGAATGGCTCACAACAAAGTTAAACTAGGCAAAAAAGCTATAAATTTTTGGTCAATGCAAAAAAAATCATGGTCAACTAAAAAATAGACCTAGGCCTTTGGGAGGGACTAATAATAAAATTGATTTAGATAAGGTCTCTCTTTGATGTTTTGCAATTTTGATTAATTGATTTAGAGAAGGTCTCTTTTGGATGTTGTGGGATGTTGATTAATTGAGGTGGTTGGGTAGCAAGTTGTTTTTTTTTTTTTTGTAAGTTAGTTGTATTATATATAAAGGGATTTCCTA
>ML804411.1:0-39218 GCA_009831015.1 Picea engelmannii
CTCACACTTAATTACTTTCTTTTTCATGAATATTAATAATAATTCATGTGCACTTGATTCTCACACTTAATCAATTCATTTTCCATGAATATTAATAATAATTCATGTGTACTTGGTATTTTGGCCTTCATGTAATACATCGCTCCTCCACATTGACTAGGGATTGTGACATAAGCTATTCCATGGTGTCAAGGTGTATCAGACATTTATATGACACTTTACGACACTTAGGGCGAAGTACCTAGGTGTGCAAATTTCATGTGTAACAGTGGATCTAGTCAAGATCCAGGTCATCCGTGACTGGCCAGCCCCAACCACACTCACCGAGCTTCAAAGCTTCTTATGCCTTGCCAATTTCTATCGTAGGTTCGTGTTGAGATTCTCCCATATTGCATGGGCCCTCAACCAGGTAGCTAGGGGTGTTGGTAAGGAAAAATTTGTGTGGGGCATGTCCCAACAACAAGCATTCGATGATTTAAATCAATGCTTGTGCTCAACCCCAATACTTTCATTATTGGACCCGCAATAACCCTTTGAGATTGAGACAGATGCTTCAGACTATGATTTGGGCACAATTCTCACTCAACACGACCACTCCATGGCCTACCATAGTGAGTCACTATCAGATGTTGCCCATAAGTACC
Source organism: Picea engelmannii (assembly GCA_009831015.1). Lineage (NCBI taxonomy): Eukaryota > Viridiplantae > Streptophyta > Pinopsida > Pinales > Pinaceae > Picea > Picea engelmannii. The sequence continues at coordinate 645 of ML804411.1, forward strand.
CTACTTACGACAAAGAAATGTACTCCATTGTGAAAGCCTGCCGCCAGTGGAGACATTACATTCTTAGGAAGGAGACAATCATCCACACAGATCATAAACCACTGCAATTCATGTAGACATAAGGAAAATTGCAGAATGACCTCCATCATAAGTGGTGCACATACTTGCAACAGTTCCACCTCAACATCAAGTATAAAAAATGCAGTACCACTCGAGTCATTGATTGCCTCAGCCGACCTCCAGTCGTGGCACTCACCACAGTGCTAGAATCTTGTGGCCACGAGACCTTCAGATGGCCCAACCTCTATGATAAAGACCCTGACTTTGCCACCACATACCAAATGATGGGTGCAAACTTAGTTGTTGCTAATTTCCATCTTCAGGATGGGATATTATGTCGAATGGGCCCTATTTGTGTTCCATCAAGAAAGTGAGCAAAGCTGATTTGGGAAGCCCACTACAGTCGTGTGGTAGGACACTTCAACATCGAAAAGACAGTGGCAGTGTTGCATAAAAAATTCTATTGGCCGAAACTTCAAAATATGTTAGCAAGTATACTAGGTCTTGCACTTCCTGCGTTATTGCCAAATCAACCACTAAGAAACAAGGCTTGTACACCCCCCTGCCTACTCCTGATAGGCCATGGGAATCCATCTCAATGGACTACATGTTGGTCCTTCCATCCACCAAGAGGGGAAATTACTATGTCTTTGTGGTTGCTGATCTCTTTTCCAAGATGGATATCCTGACCGCCTGGAAGAAGAGCATCAAAACATAGGTCACTGTCAAAATCTTCTTTGAATGAGTCTGGGTACATTTTGGAATCCCCCAAACCATCATCTTAGATCGGGACAGTCGGTTCCTCAACACATTTTGGTCAAGCCTCTCGTCACTACTGGACACCAAGCTCACCAAGTCCACTACCTTCCACCCCCAGACATATGGCCAAACTGAGGTCGTCAATCAGATGATAGTGCATATCCCGCGTATATACAATTCTAAGCACCCCGACACATGGGATGAGAGTCTTCCCTATGTTCAAAATAGCTACAACAGAGCCCTACATAACTCAACCAACCACAACCCCTTTCAGGTTGGGTTGGGATTCCAACCATTGGGTCCCATGGATGTTGCACTACCTCTTGCGGCCATCCCAATCGATTCATCATCTGCTCCAACTGAAGCTGACAAAGCTTCCCGGTTCATTGAGTAGATCCAACACATCCGCCAACAGGTTCAGGATATTTTACAGAAGTCCAATGCCAAGTACAAGCAACACCATGATCAACATCGAGTGCCACATAAGTTTCAGGTGGGAGACAAAGTGTGGTTACACTTGTAGAAAGAACACCTTACATGGCCCCATCGAAAGCTTCGCCCACTCTGTTACGGACCTTACACCATCACCAAGGTTGTGGGTGACAATACTTTTGAGCTCAACATTCCTCCTTTCCTTGGCCTACACCAAGTATTGAACGTGGATCTCCTTCGGCCATACTTCCCATCATTGTTGGACACCTTAGATATAGCAAAACAATTGACACCCACAGAGCTCAACCCTGTCTGCATGCAACAAGCATCCAATGATCAGATTGTGGACACATAGGTCAAGGGCACTTGCCAGCAAAGGATCCAACTTTATCGAGTTGTCAAAGCAGGGAAACTTCTGCACCAAGGCAAGTGGCTTACCCGGGGCCAAATTCAACAAAACATTCCTCATCTAATGGGGGCACTCAAAACAATGGAGACCATTGATTCCTAAGGGGGAGGATTGATCCAGATGGATTTCAGTGGCCTCCCACCTATTCCAACTGGCTCTTTTGGAAGTTTTCCAGTTTGGCAATTTTTTCCTAGTTTTCGAGTCCCAGACTTTTGGGGCCATTTTGAGACCCTAAACAATGTTTTTAGGGCTCATCGCAGTTAAAATGTAGATGGAGTCACAGTTTGACGACAACATGTGTAGTCCTCAGATAGACCTTTCCAACGGGCTATCGTGCACCTAAAACGAAGATCATATGCAAAAGTTATGACTACGAGAAGTTGATGTACTAGCTTACCCCAACGGGGCCCACATGATTTTTGGCGCTTCATCTCCTAGGGTTAGGTTTTTGGATGTCTAGGGTTTTGGCATTCCTTTTTATTGTAAAAAAGGCTTAGAGAACCTCATTGTAACCATCTTCTTGCGAATGAGCGTAGTTGTCACATCTCTTCTCATAGATAAGCCACCACCATTCTAGCAAGCTTGTTTTCCGCTGCATTTTACAGTTTCAACACATTTTCTTATTGAATAGAAACCAGTTTTACTGTATCTCTGTTATTCTTGTGTCTCTGTGTTAAGAATAATAATAATCTGTATTCATTTTCGTTCTAATCATAAAATCTGGATCATGGAGTATGAAGGTTGTAGGTGGTCACAAGTTTTGAACTATAAACATAATGATTTTTGTTGTAGGATCTTAAAGCAAGGCCACTTGACAACTTCTCACTTGAAGACAAATGCTTCCTAGACCATAAAGAGAAGAAATCGTAATTTAACTTGGTGAAAAGAGTTGATGAATGAATGAATTTGGGTGGAAGCATTTAATAAAAACGATGACCCTGTGCCAACTAATAATGCATATGATTTGGAGGCATTGAATAAGCAAGTTGTCCCTAATCTACCCCCCAATGACATTGGAGATGATTATTAGCCAATGACGGAAAATGAACACCATTTACATATGAATTTCTCTTTGCATAGCAACCCTTTCACGGGGTTTAAAAAAGAAGAAGATATGAACCATTAAAAAACAAAAGGCAAGGTACCCAATCACCTTAAACAAGTAGTGTGGGAAAAGGAGCTTAGGATTGCCAAAGATTTCATCAACTTCAAAACAACTTGTTTCGTTTATGAGAAGGAATGAATAAAAATTAATAGGAAGACATAAACAAACAATAACATTTTGAACCATAAAACCATACATTTAAAGAATAAAAAAAAAATTGCCCCATAACATTAATAAATAGATCAAATGAAATTGAATGTATTTACCCTCAACATTCTCATAAAACCATACATTTAAAGAATAAAAAAAAAATTACCCCATGACACTAATAAATGTTTTTACCATGACACTAATAAATAGACCAAATTAAATTGAATGTTTTTACCCTCAACATTCTCATAAAACCATACATTTAAAGAATCAAAAAGAAAATTGTCCCATGACACTAATAAATGGACCAAATTAAATTGAATGTATTTACCCTCAACATACTCCTTAATGCATGTAACTATGGAAGCAAAAATGATTAACATCTTTAAAAATAAGATAAAGAAAAGTTTCAAATCCATGTCTTGTACCTTGAGATAGTTACGGAAAATAGTGTTTTAATATGATCCTTAGTATGAAGAAATTTATGAGTTGCTCTAATATTGAGCCTATTATTATTTTCTTAATAACCAAGTTTTACAAATTAATGATTGACATTTTTCTTTCACAACTTATATGTGCTTTTAATTTAATGAATTAGTTGTATATATAGAAAATTGCAAATCTTCTCCTACCTTTTTAAATATATAGTCAACTACTTATTATATGTCTTTGAGTTATGCTACTTTGCAATGCCAAATTTTGTAAAGCTTCATATATTTGAATATCACCATTTTTAGTTGTATATATAGAAAATTGCAAATCTTCCCCTACCTTTTTTCCAATATATAGTAAACTACTCACTATACCTCTTCGAGTTATGCTACTTTGCAATGCCAAATTCTGTGAAGCCTCATATATTTAACTATCATCATTGTTATTGTCCTTTTTTCTAGATGCATGCAAGATAAGAGGGAAAGTCATTGAAAGGACACAAAGTTCTCATATATTTGACTATCACTGTTGTTATTGCTCTTCTTTTTAGATGCATGAAAGATAAGAGGAAAAGTCATTGAAAGGAAACAAAGTTCTCATATATTTGAATATCACCGTTGTTATTGCTCTTCTTTCTAGATGCATTTTAGATGCATAAAAGATAAGAGGGAAAGTCATTGAAAGGAAACAAAATGTGTTCAGGACACAAATCAACTTGAGATTTAGTACTTATATGGGGGCAAGGTTGCGTTGGTTGGATACAACCACTAAAATTGAGTTGGATGATCAAATATCTGCTTCATACTTTGTCTACTTCTTAGTGTGTGTTTGATTTCTTGGTAAGTAAGAAGTAGTTAAGTAGTCTATGTCATTCTTTTTATCACAAATATGGTGTTACTGTTTTTTTTCTAAGAAGTAATATGGTTTAGGTATTATTGGATGCGATTAGACTTCAAGGTGAAAAGTTAACCTTTACTTTAGTGTGATTATCAAAGTATTTTTCAACTTACTCACAATCCAATGTACTATGCCAAGTTGACCAAGTCATTAAGATCCATCAACATTATATATAAAAATGTGGTAGTCTACTTTGAAGTCTAATCTTTACTCTAGTGTGATTATCAAAGTGTTCTTCAAGTTATTCACAATCCAATGTACTATGCCAAGTTGACCAAGTCATTAAGATCCATCGACATTGTATATAAAAATGTGGTAGTCTAAATGTTCTATGTTTTGCTTTTTTTCCTGAAATATTATCAGTTCAGTTTTACCTCTCACAAGAAGTTGTTGAATCTGCATATTTAAATGGTTAACTCTGTGTAATCTGAATGCTCGATTTATATATCAAAAACACCAAAACGTTATAATTGCTGGATTTATATATAAAAACACCAAAGCGTTATAATTGCTGGATTTATATGGGCCTAATGGTTAAGAACATGTGTTTCCTCTTAAGCGGTCATAGGTTCAAATCTAGAGGGGGGTAGGGTATGTATACCTTCGTAGACTTTACCAATCAAATCGCTGAGCGGAGGGGGGTCCCTTGTCCCACAAACAAGGGGGTCTCATACACCAATTTGATGTGCTGGCTTGGCTGTGACCTTAAAAATAAATTATTAATATAAAAACACCAAAACATTATAATTGATAGATTTATATATAAAAAAACCAAAACGTTATAATTTTCTACATTCCCATTTTCATTAATACTACCACCAATTACAAACGTGGACAGAAGGATACAAACATGCACGCGGCATTTTCATTAATCTTATAGAAATCTCAGGCGTGGACGGCAGGATTCGAACCTGCGCGGGCAAAGCTCACTCCGGCATGTCCACGGTAATAACAAAGTAATCGTGATCATATAAATTATTAAGTGAAACAAAATAAACAACTATTCAATGCATTGCATTGCAATATATGTGACTGAGACTAAATATGTTATCTTGCACAAGTTTTTAAAGCTGCGCCTGTAGCTCAGTGGATAGAGCGTCTGTTTCCTAAGCAGAAAGTCGTAGGTTCGACCCCTACCTGGCGCGTCTACCCTTTTAATTTTTTTTTTTTGTCTCTAAAAATGTCTTAAGTATATACGTTTACATAATTATTTTTTAATGAACATCTAAAATAATAACATTGATAAAAATAAAAAATAGTAATATTAAACCCAATAAACAATATTTTTGTGGTAGTTTTTTGATGATTTTTTCTGTTTGATTTTGCCCGAAATTCGGTGAGGAATGGTTGGAACTGCAGATTTGAGTGGCTAAGTTTGTATAATCCAAGTGCCCTAGGGGTTTTCCAGCTGCAATTTAAACAACAAAAATCAATGATTTTATTCAGATTTACATTGCCGTATTCCGACCAAAAATCCCAAAAGGTAGAAACCATTCCGTTTATAATAATAATAGGGTGTACAAAAAGTTATTGATCATAATTAGTGTTTTTGAAGATATGGACTTGGATATGAATTTGGTTGATTATTTAGAAGACTCGTATGAGGGCTAGTTAATTTGGTAATCTGCTCAAATAATAGGTAAGATAGTTTCTTCCGACCTAGGGGGCCCTCGAGAGGAACTCATGTTGTCCCCGAGGTTGTCCCCTATCTCTCACAGAAGGGCCAAATGCCAAGGCATAATGTGCAGGATGCATCTTCTTGCGCCACTCTAAGCCTTCGAACAAGATGAGGGATACTCTCAATAATTCCTAAGGCAAGAGTCATTGTTTGTCACCCAAGGACAACCTATTTAAATTGATGGAGTTCAAACTAGATTTATAACAAAGAAAAATAATGCATTGAGTCAATCTTTGCTATTGATTTGAAACAAATAAAAGGACGTTGGATTGTATTTCGGAGGTGATTCAAAAAAGGTCAACCAACAAGGGGGTTTAATAGGTTGCACCAATAGGAATGATCTTCTAAACCATGGACGCCACAATCTAGTTATGCTTGGCAAACAACTAAAAAAAAAGAACAAATATGAGCTCAAGAGGAGGCAAAACTACTTTTCTAACACATATTTAATAGTCAGGTAACCAAATGGGTAAGACAAGCATAGATCCATTGGTTTATTCAACACAATGTGAGATAGAAAATGAAAGGGGGGAACCAAAAAGAACCAACATATCTTGCTCGAATTTATTATTTACCATTGGAAACAACCTCGGTCTCAATGTCACAATAAACCCAACAATTCATTTATAAAATAATAGCTTCGGTGTTTTGGACTATAAGGTATTATATTTAAAACAACCATTATATTTATACAAGAAATGCACCAGGGATTTGGAATTACAGAATCATTTTTATAGGCCTCATTGCTCCCCTCTATAGAGTTTGTTACTTAGATAATGCTTACAATGAGAATGCTAATGAAAAAGGGGAGAAGTGGAAGGAGGAGAATGCTACTTACTGTGGTAAAATACGATGATGTGAAAGGCAGATCTTTAGTTTCCAATGGCCTTTAGCCTTTGTTTCACCCTCTTCTACAATTGAAATAAAACTTTCAAATGAAAACACCTATCGATGAAAAGAGAAAAACCTATTTCTTGTACATTGTTGGGGGAAAAACAAGCCCACTTCAGTTAGAAAGGCATCTCTTGGGTGGCCAATAGGACCCCTCTATTTTCTTGGCATTCACTAATTGATTTATATTTATTTAGAGATTAACTTTTTCTTTGGGGCCATCACTTTCTCTTAACCCCATGAAATTAGGGCCATGCCTAAAAAAATATAATAGAAAACATTTATTTATTTCACTAGGTTTCTTTTCTTTTTGAGCACTACTTTTCCGATTATGGGTAGGTGGCTTGCACGAGATGAAGTTGTTATTGGTGATGAAACTTCGAACCTTTAAGTTTTGGACCTTCAAATTGTTTTAAATGGGGGTTCGATGAAATCAAGAAGGAGAATTATATTCGAAATGGGGAAATGAGTCATATTCTAAAGAGAAACAATACATTCGAAGTGTTCAAAAAGGGGCATGATTTGGGAATCAACCTGAATTTAAGAATCATGAAGAAAGAAAGGTAAACAAGGGCCTCATCTAGAAATTGAGCTTGATCTAAGGATTGAGGTTTGGTCCATGCTTGTTCCTCTTCTGCCCCGATCTAAGGAAGTATAAATTCCCTATGAAAGCTCATATTTTTATATGTCTTTTTACTAAAAACAAGGTCCTCACATGGGATGTTTTGCAAAAGAGGAACAAACATGGACCAAGACGATGCTCATTATGCAAGGTATAAGAAGAAACTATTTGTGATCTATGAGCTTTCCGAAAAAATATTGTGTGAGAACTTTTGAAATGTCCAACATTTCGAGTGGACACTCCACCCATCATCAGGGACAATTGAAGCTCTAAGATGTTAGAAAAGAGTGCCAAGGCTTAGTATTTAAAGAAAATATTAGGATATGACCCTTGAGGAGAAGAAACGAGAATTAATAAAATAAGAAATATAATAAAATAATGAAAAATGTCGTTAGGTCTAAAAATAATATTAAAAGTAAGGTATTGAAAAAATATATTAAAAGACGACATGATCATTAAGGAGAGAACATGAATATTAGGAAGCCAAAATTAATAGAATAGGGAAATTTGTTATGATTGGAAATGATATTAGAATAAGGTTTAAAAGAATATTATAATAAGGTTTAAAAATGAGAGGGAGAGTGTGATGTTGATGAACAAAGGTTTTAAAAAAATTAAAGAGATTATGCTATTCTAGGAAGGGAAGGAAATGTTGAAATGGAAGGAATTAGACCCCAAGAAGATTCCAGTAGGGAAAAGGACCAAGACAACATATACCCTCTATGACCCCTATGAAGGTTAAAATATACCCACTAATCACAAGTTGTTTTAACTTCTCTCTTGACATCATGAATAAGCATAAATTGGTGTTAAAGAGAGACCATGGTGTTTTTGTGATGTGGGTCTAGTTTTATGCCTTAGACTAAGCAATTCAACTCATCCTTGGTGAAAAGAGAGAAGAATTTATTGTGGGTGTGATTGGTCAAGTTGCCTCTTCACTTATGGAACATCAAAATATTTTAGGCCATTGGTGATTCCCTAGGAATATTTCAAATTGTTGCTCTAGAAACTCTAAAAATGGAAGGGGTTGCTTGTATCTTAGTATTATTAGATATGAATGGTGGTTTACCAAAAAAAATCATTCTAGACTGTGGAGATAGGAAATGGTCTCAATAACTGGACTATGAAAAAGTTCATTCATGTTTATATTTGGCCTCATAGTTGGACATATTTTTTGGACTATTTAAGGAGATGTAGAAGTTATAGGAAAATGAGGTCTAGAAGGGGCGTGATTATTGTTCTTCTCCTACTCTTTCCTCAAAGAGAGGTCCAATAATAAGTCTAGAGGTTTCTGGTGTATTAGCATTATCTCTGCTTGTCTCTCAATCTATGGGATATTTAGATCGATATAAGGTTGATGGTTTTTTTTATCTCAAGTGAGGAATAAGAGATGAGAGAAAACATATACCCACCAATTGAAAAGGTGGATTTTATGATCCCAAGGTTGCATGTTTTGGTGGCCAATTCCCTTGAAGATATTTTACAAAGTATTATACTCATTCACATGCTATCTTTTTATCCAAATCAAATATTTGGGGACCCTAATGCGATTTCAAGACTTTTGGTTATTAGTTATGCCCATTTTTAGGTTAAGGAATCTCCCCAAGACCCAAAGTTGTAGATTAATGGCCATGTTCATGGTGATTGATCCTTTGCTTCAATGGATGCCAGATAAGGGGGTGCATTGTGTGATAAGCAAGTGGAAAGGGAACTGACAATCCTGCCTCTCTTTCCATTATCCCAGAGTTGGATGGGGGGTGAACACTCTTTTTTGGAGGGGAAACTACATGATGTAATGGTAATGGAAACATCATCAAGGTCACCAAAAGAAGCATCTCACACATTCTCTAAATAGTTCTCTCCTTCCCTCCATCCTATGGATACTTTGTAGACAGGTTAGATTTATTGCCACATTCAGAGGCTTTAGTTTTGGATGGTGTTTTGGGTGATTTGGGCTCCTATGAGATAGATTTTCCAACTTTGAAGGTCAATTATTCTCCACATCAGGTGGCATGTTCTCCAACTAAGTCTAATAGTTTTCAAATCAATTCAATGGTTCATGGTACGATTACATTAAAAGATACGAGGAAAAAATGTTTTCCTTTGTATCAATCCCTTCCTAGCTCTAGGACTAGTGGGGTATGTTTGAGGAAATATATGCCTTGCAAATAGGGAAATGCCTCCTTTTGGGAGTTTTGGGATAGGTACTTCGGAGTATGATTTTATTGATGATTTGCAAGGGTGGAAGTTCCTACTTTCTTATAGCTGGATTTCGTAAACTGGCCTAAAAGGGGTTTCTCGAATGCGTTCATCCTTTTGGTTTTGATTTGCTCCAATTTAGGTCCAGTGATCGCTCATTTTGTTGCAACTTGGTTTGGTCATAATTTTCTTAGAAAGTAAAACCAATAAATGTTCCAAGTCTTTCAATGAAACTATAAGTCATTTACGCAAACAATTTATTATTATATATCCTTCTTGTAAATTAATATGAAAAATTATGACATTTTTTCATTAACGTGAAATAATTTATAATTTATATATTAAATATATTCTACAAAGCCTCGTTAATTTTAAATGATTAAGATAATTATTTTTTATAATTTTCATTAAAGTTAACAAATAAAAAGGCTTCAATTGTGTAGCCCTTTTATTTTTAAAAGTTTAGCAATAACAATGTAAATGTAAAGAAGTGACATTTTTTAGTTTAAATTTAAAATAGGAAAGCACACAATTATAACTCTTCCACTTGTAAAGAAGTGACATATTCAAATCGTCATTATCTCATGTTATTTGTATTTAAAAGTTTGCATATAGGAATTTCATAGGTGCCTTCTAATTGGGAGGAAGTGTCTCATTGAATTTGCATTGTATTCGAAACCCTACTTGGTTATTATTTCCTTGGTTGTTAGGGCACTTTGTTAAAATTTTATTTTCATTCTAAATTGAAATTTATCAGCCATCAGTCCAATTTACTATCCCGTATTTTCATAGTCAATTTAAAAATGCAATACAATTATAAAATTCATATTGATTATAATTGTAACAAAAAAAAATTGCATGAATTTTTTTTTCTTAAATTATAACAAAGTATTCTCCTTTAAAAAGACAATTAACCCTTCCAACAACTAATTGTAATATTATTAACTAATTATATGGAAGAACATAACAAATTATATGAAAAAACATTCTACATATAGATAATTACAATTACTTCATGTTATGGTATCATCATTGATATCCACAAAGCGAATCTCATATAATTAACTAATTGTAATATTATTAACTAATTATATGGAAGAACATAACAAATTATATGAAAAAAACATTCTACATATAGATAATTACACTTCCTTCATAATTATGGTATCATCATTGATATCCACAAAGCGAATCTCATACAATTGGCATAGATGCATCTTTTTTTAACCAAAACATAAAGTTATATTCATCAAAAGGGGTTTGTATTGAAGTTAACGAAAATGTCAAACAAAATTCTACTCTAAAACTGAGCATATTTCTAGAGTAGCTAAGATAGACTCTAAGGCCTTTTCTATACATGCATTCTAGACAATTCTACAAGTAGTTTACTTTACAAATTGATCCAACAAAAAAACTGTTCTACAAAACATAAACTAGTCACATATGCACACTCTCTTGATCTTCCTACCCCTCAACGATTTCCTTGAGCCATGATTATCCGAGGCAAGAGAGAGTGAGTCTAAACATTGTGGGAGAACCAAAGATTGAAGTTGTTTACATTATGCTTCCAACACATCAATCCTTTGCTTCTGTAGTAGGAGGAGATTCATTATATTAGAGGCATTAGTAATGATGGCTTGCTCCAGGTCTGTAATCTTCGAAGAAATGTAGAAGGACATTGTCGTTCACCTAGGTAATTTCTTCATGCCAGTGAAGAATTTTTCGAGCTTCCTTCCACTCTAGACTGTCCATATCTATCCCAAAAGAACTTTTCACAAGAACACATACAAAGAAACCAGACCACACTATCCCCAAATAGATGTTTCCAATTATGATTTTAAAAATGACAAGTAAAAATGGAGGGATGTTGTATTGGTTAAGAAAAACCGAAACACAAAAATCATCACCAGAGACTAACACAAGAAAAAATGACTTGAGAACCAGGAGTTTCGTGGTCTGGACTAAAGAAAATACCAACATCAGAGATGGAACACCACCCAAATTCACCACCCACAAGCGCCTGTGAACACCAGTGAGGACATAGAACCCACACCAAAGGTCCTTCCTTAACTTCAACACAACCTCCCATCACTCCACACAAGTCTTGCAAATCCCAGGAGAGAACCTCCACAACAATGGTATTTTCGTAGTCGAGCATTGCCATGACTAGCAGTCTCCCACATTTCAAAGGGAATACACACACACAACATTGAATACCAATGTTGCACATAATACATTTCAAATGTGCAGGCATCGTTTCTCACCTACCATCTGTCTTGTGACACGTTTCATTAAAACGTTGCATTGATTGTTGGGTGAATGCCATTTGATTTCCACTATGGTATGGGCGTGAAGCCATACACCCCATTTTTAATGATTGAACCTGTTCTTAGAAAAGAAGCCACCTTAGCCCAGTGATCTACATTTCCATTGATCTCTCTTTTAATATGGAAAAATGATATTTTGTCGAAATTTGGGAGTGTTTTATGGATCCTTGAGATGAGTATGCTCAATGCATTACTCCCCAGCTCTGATTTACCAATCATGGCTCTAATCACCAGCATCAAGTTCGCCAGAACAATTAGTGTTTTTATCTTTGTGATAGACAAGCCTTTCCATGATGAATATGCCTCAACAAGATTGTTGGATATGTTCCCAAGTCCCCAAGCATAATAAGCAATTTGATTTCCCCCAAGATCATGTAGACTCCTCCCACACCTACCACATGTGGTGCATGGATGCATCTTAGTATACATATCAGAGGTTAAATATGCATTCCACAACCAGAATTGATGGTTGTAACAACCTTAATGTTTGCATACATTTACTTCTAAAATAATCCATGAAATATTACAATAACAATATCATACCAAACTGCATTTAAAAAAAAAAATCTTCACGCACAACAACAACCACAAGAATTAATTCTCAACATATAAATAATAATGAAAGTGTTACTTATTTGAAATTGAAGCACTTAGTGAAATAACTCCATAGGTGTGATTTTCCTCCTATCCATGGGTATGAACTCATATAGGTACCAACCCCAATTGGGAAATGAAGTAACATAGTTGAATTTGGCAACTAGAGCTCTCAAACACAATCTCAACCTAGCGACATAATGGACTTTTTTTTATTTCTAGGAATGAGCTCCAAGAAACTCAACCAGCTCCTGGACATTGCATAAACCTCTTCTCTCCATCATAGCATTAAAAAATACACCTCCTTTATCTACATAATAGTCCATAAGGGAGTCCAACATGACCAACTATCTCTATGCAAGAAGAGTTCCAACTCAAAAATATCATATTGGGAGTCCTAGAAAAGGCTTGTCAACAAGGAAATTATTGTCCCCAACTCCATGGCTCTCAAGGACACCATGTCTCTCACAAAAACATCATATATCCCATGCATTTTTCTTAAGCATCGTGCTAGCTCCATAAAAAGAATAACAAGTAGCTTAATAAGTAACCAACAACAATTCCCAACATGTCTTTGGTTCACACTAACTTCATGCTTATGGGTTCTCCTTCAACTGCAAGCCTAGTAGCCATGGATTCTCATATAATATCTCTCTCAACCAATAGAGGAATAATTCTTGAAGGTTCCCAAATGAATGGTATAATGGAATAATCAACAAATGAAGCTTTCAAAAATATTGCACAATATAAACTCTCTCTTGCATGGAGAGTAAGTGTTGTCTCAAGAATATTGAGAGTATAAGAAAAGGTCACATAAGTCAAAGGGTATGAAGAACTTGGGAAAAGACACTTGGCATTAGTCATATAATAATATTTTTCTCACATGCCCCACTCCATTGAAAAGAGACTTGGCATTAGAAATATAATAATATTTTTCTCACATGCCCCACTCCATTGAAAAGACACTTGGAATTAACAATATAATTATATTTTTCTCATAGGCCCCACTTGATCCATAATTGGATCCAAGAGCTTGATAGGGCTCAGAAAGGCCTAAAAAAGAAATTTCTCAGAATGGCTTCAAAATGGATGTGTGCATAGGCCTCGTTGATATGAACCCAACACAACTCGAACATGCTCAAATAGACGTCGTATGCTCCTGATATGGCGATCTGTTTGTTTTGCCAAACATGCAAAAAAATGACGACTGTACAGTCCGTACACTCCCACGAGGCAGCTGACTGTACAGGCCGTACGACCGTAAAATTGACGTGACAGGCACAGTCCGAGCTAACGTGGAAACTTCTAGAGGTGACATGTGGGAGGGTGACTGGGTGTACGAACGAGTGATGTGGACAAGTACAGGGGACCAATCAGGGAGTGACACATGTCACTCTTGTAGTGGTGACACGTGGCATGTTTGTATGGATGACGCAACACATCCATAGTGCTTACATGGAAGGTATAGTGGTTGACAACTCAACAGATAGATGGACGAATGGATGGTTGACAAGTGGCATATGTATCGATGAATGATGAGGTGCCACATGGCCTAGACATGGGATGCCATGTGGCACCCATTGGTTGGCTTAAGTTCATTTGAAAAAAATTGTTGGGGCTCAACGAGTTTCAAATACTGGACCTCCCATCGGGCTAAGCTTTGGCAGGGATGGGCTAGCCAGTCTGCCCATGTTTGTGACTTGTTATGTATGGTATCAAACTTATATTTAAGTTTGATTATAATATATGTTGGATGGGGTAATGGCTGGGGCCTAGCCCCAGCCCTGGTGCAGAACCTTACAATACAAACATAGGACCATTCTACATATGAACACTACCTCCGATTTGTGTGTTCACACACATAGATTACGGTTGAGCCTAGCTCCCGGTTCCTCTAATGGCGCATATGACCCAGAACTTGCAATCAAGTGTTAGCGCATATATTTATATAATGGTTAGCCCCGATCAGTCGGTCTAGCCCATCGACCAAGGGATAAACTATGGGCTTGTTCGTCGGGGCTTATAACCGTTGAGGGCGCGTGGAGTTTTAGCCACAGCCACATACACCATCACCATGTGACCAAGAGAAAGATACAAGGGGGGCCAGTGCATATCTACCAGTGCTTGGCCACATGGCGCAATACATGTGACCAGGATCCCTATGAAAAGGGGCTATGCCCATATTTTGTGCATTTAGTGGGTTTTCAACTATACTTTAGTGATTTTTATGGATTTTAGGCCTGCTTTTGAAGATTTTGGTCATTATTGGGAGATATTGGGCCCTTTTTGAGGACAAATCTCGGGGGGAAGTTGGGAGATGGTTACCAAATTCAGATCTATATAAACCAAGCCTTCTTGAGGCCAAGGGAGGATATTCAGAGAAGGTTTATGATGAATATTTTCCAAGCCAAAGCCATTTTTATGCAGGGAAGCTATTGAGGAGTGTGCCTTTGCGGGCCATTTCTGGGAGCTCTGGTCATCCGATTTGAGTGTCGTTTCTTTTGTTGGGTTCTAGAGATCTGGTAGAACAAGAAAATATCAGTTTTGTAACCTTTTGGCACTATTTTGATGTACTTTTAAAGCTTTGAACAAAAATAAGAAAGCCTCACCCACACAGACAAAGGCTCAGAGACATAGGTGAGATTGCCGAACTCCGTTATCACTTTGGTGTTCTATGGTTTGTTGTTATTCTTGATTTATTTCAGATATGTATATGTGCATATGGATGTGATGTTTCTTTTATAATATACCTCTTTCATTGATCTTCCTAATTGGTTAATTAACACATGCTTAATAACTCAACCATTGTCATTTAAAAGATCTTTTCAGATCAAGTAGTATCCGAGCAGTTGACGTTTGGATTGGAGTTTTGCATGTTAACCAGGAAAAAGATACATCGTGGTGAATGCGAGCTTGTTGAAGAGAATCCATTGATTGGATTGAGAAAGATAACTTATCAAAATGAGAAGATGGCATCGGAAGAGGGACTTTCTCAGAAGGAGAAAGAGTTTCAAAAAACTTTCTTCGCCATGTTGGAGATGATGAAGGTTTTGTATGAGGATTACTTGGAATGAAAGCGACCAAATCTGGGTGAATATTCAAAGGAAAAAAGTGAAGAAGGAGAGGATCCTCCTCAAATTCCTCCTTCATCTTCATCTTCACCTCCTCCTTCTCCTTCTTCTTCAAGTTCAAGTTCTAAATCCAATGCAAAGAAACATGTTCGTAAACATAAGAATGAAATGCCTTTATTAAAACTTGATGTTAAATTCAAATTACCCATGTATGATGGTGAAGTCAATGCAGAGAGACTTGACAATTGGGTCAGACAGATGGAGATTTATTGCAGTGTGCAACAAATCAAGGATGAGGAAACTCAAATCAAGTTGGCTTCGCTTAGACTTGCAGGCACAACACTCATATGGTGGCAAAGCAAGTTGCAAAATGGCACACAACAAGTGGGTAATGTATTTCCATCATGGAAAAGTTTTATTTTTTCACTCAAAAATCAATTCTATCCTTTGGGTTATAAAGAGAAAGCGTTAATTGAATGACAAGATTTAAAACTAAGAAAAGGACTAATAGTGCAAGAATACACAAATGGATTTTGTAAAATGGCATTGATGTTAGAAATTCATTTACATACCCAAGAAACTCTTATGAAGTATATAGGAGGTTTACCTGCACATATTCGAAATATTGTATTCATGTTTGGACCAACTAATATTGATGAGGTTTCTGTTCAAGCGACATACATTGAAGTAGTGAAAACATGTGTTGGTGTATCAGGGGAATCGTCTTTAAGGAAAGAGGACAAAAGGAAGTGGCATGCCAAGAAGGAAAATGCAGTGACAAGAAAGGAAGAGAAACCCTCTTGCAAGCATTGCAAGAAATAAGGGCATGATGAGGACTGTTGTTGGAAATTGCATCCCGAGAAGAGATCGAAGTGGTTCAAGGAAAAGAAGGGGAGGCAAACAGTTGCAACAACAACAAGACCCACAGACTTGGGATTAGATTCAGGTGATGAATCTAAAGTCTCATTAGTTGGTATGACAGGTAAAATCGGTGAAGGATTTGATTGTAGAAGTAGCTTGTTTCACATCAGGGTCATCATGAGGCACACTAAGGTTGACACATTGATAGATAGTGGATCTCAATCTAACTTAATTTCAGAGGAATTGGTTAAGCAATTGGGATTAAAAACACAGATGCATAATAATCCCTACAAACTTAAATGGATAAGCAACAAACATCAATTGCACATAACAAAGCAGTGCACATTAAAATTTTCAATTTCATCTAAGTTTGTAGATGAGGTAACATGTGATGTGGTGCCACTAAGTGAATGTGGAATGGTCTTAGGTAGTCCATACTTGTTTGATCGTAAATCAATCTTCTACAGGGCAAATAATCAATATCACTTAATCAAAGCATGCTAAGAATATGTGGTTCATGCTCATCATTTAAAGGAAAATAAAACTCTTCAAACTATGGAACAATTAAGAAAGGTGACTCAAGCAAACAACACACCTATAATTGTTTCAAATCAAGTATTTGATCTTAAGCAAGAACATGAAATGATTGTAGAATGGAAAATCAATCACAATTTGCTTCAAGATAAACTAATGTCATGCAAATATTACAAACATATCAACTCATTTGCAGTCATATTTTTGATAGTGGCTTCACTAAGATGTGACAGGGTACAAATGGATAACAATATGCTGTCAATTGTCATGATTGTGTTACAATTGATCTTGATGAGATAGGTGCACAAGATAGAGTTCAAAGACAGGGAACAAGCCAGGTGGCCTATCTCGAGCTTGATGACTGGTCATTAACCTTTTGGGGACCAAAAGGTCCTTAGTGGGGAGGTGTGATCCAAAATTGGATATAAGAGCTTGATGGGGCTCATAAAGGCCTAAAAATCAAAGTTATCAGAATGGCTTCAAAATTGACATGTGCATAGGCCTCGTCGATACGAAACCAACACAACTTGAATGGGCTCAAACAGACGTTGTATGATCCTGATATGGCGATCTGTTTGTTTTGCCAAACAAGCAAAAAAATGATGATTGTATAGTCCATACAGTCTATACAGTGCCATGTGGAAGCTGACTGTACATGCCGTACAACCATATAGTTGATGTGGAAGGCACAGTCGACATTGATGTGGAAACTTCTGGAGGTGACACGTGGTAGGGTGACTGGGCATACGAACGAGTGACATGGACATGTACATGGGATCAATAAGGGAGTGACATGTGTCACCCTTGCAGTGGTGACATGTGGCATGTCTGTACATATGATGTGGCACATCCATACTGCTTACATGGAAGGTACAATGGTTGACAACTCAGCATACAGGTGGACCAATGGACAGTTGACAAGTGGCATTTGTATCGACGAAAGATGAGGTGCCACGTGGCCCAGACATGGGCTGCCATGTGGTAGCCATTGGTTGGCTTAAATTCATTTGCAATTTTTTTTTGGGGGTCAATGAGTTTCGAACACTAGACCTCCCACTGGGCTAAGCTTTGGTAGGGCCGGGCTAGCCAGTCCGCTTGCGTTTGTGAGTTGTTATGTATGGTATCAAACTTATATTTAAGTTTGATTATAATATATGTCAGACGGGGTAAGGGCTGGGGCCTAGCCCTAGCCCTGGCACAAAACCTTGAAATACGACCACACGACCATTCTACATATGACCACTACCTCCGATTTGTGTGTTGGCACACACGGATTACGGTTGAGCCTAGCTCTCGGTTCCTCCAATAGTGCATATGACCTAGACCTTGCAATCAAGTGTTAGTGCAAATATTTATATAATGGTTAGCCCCGGTTGGTCGGGCTAGCCCGTTGACCAAGGGATAAACCATGGGCTTGTTCGTTGGGGCTTATAACCATTGAGGGCACGTGGAGTTTGAGCCACGACCACATACACCATCACCATGCGACCAAGAGTGAGATATAAGGGGGGGCAGCGCATATCTGCCAGTGCTTGGCCACATGGCGTGATACATGTGACCAAGATCCCTAGGAAAAGGGGATGCACCGATATTTTGTGCATTTAGTGGGTTTTCAACAACACTATAGTGATTTTTATGGATTTTAGGCCTGTTTTTGGAGATTTTGGTCATTATTGGGAGATATTGGGTCCTTTTTGAGGCCAGATCTTGGGGGGAAGTTGGGAGATGGTTACCAAATTTAGATCTATATAAACCAAGCCTTCTTGAGGCTAGGGGAGGATATTCAGAGCAGGTTTATGCTGAAGATTTGCCAAGCGAAAGCCATTTTTATACAAGGAAGTTATTGAGGAGCACACCTTTACGGGCCATTTCTGGGAGCTCCAGTCATCCGATTTGAGTGTAGTTTCTTTTGTTAGGTTCTAGAGATCTGGTAGAACAAGACCAAATCATTTTTTTAACCTTTTGGCACTTCTGTGATGTAATTTTTGTTGTTTTTATTCATATAAGATATGATCGATATATTATTACAACGACGAGTGTTCCATATATAGGGAACATAAGGTGACCATCCATGAAAGGATGTGTCCCTTGAATAATCAATAACTATTTATTATTATCATTTACTTATTATACACTATATTTAATAATCAATAATAATTATATTATTAATTATTATCTTTAGAGAATGTCTTCCCGATGTTGTCCAAATATCAACGCTCCCTCTCAATGAGGGAGACATTCTGCAACATGTCAGTCTTGTCTTTGAAGTATGCAAACTTCACCCTAGACTCATGAAACTTCTTCGTCAGTCTTGGGAAACATCGCTCTCCCACCTGAACTGAGGAGAAACTTCTTCTGCAGCTCTCCCTCTGAGCTAATTAACTCTCTCCAAGACTAGGCTCACTTTGGGTCCGCATGTAAAAGCATATAACATCTTGAGTCTTTATCATTCCTTGTTAAATCATCATGACTAGGATAAAGACCACACCAAGATCTTTCACCACAGGCACACACCTATGAGTGAATGTTGGCTTGATGCTAATTGACACGTGGAAATCACTTCAAGCACCTCAATTACATATTATTCCTTTTCATGATCAAGGAAGGACTACATCTGGGCCCATTTACCACAAGTGCACCTTTGTGATAAATGTATCCTATCTCCCTTGGTATGCAACCCAATCTAGGAGAAGTTCTACCCGATGCTGAAACATCAACACTCCCTCTTAGCTAGGGAGGTATATTTCCATAGTAGTACACAACTATTTTCCAGAGACTCACAATCTTCGCCAGTGGTACACAACCACCATAGTATCAAAAGGTTTTTCACACATGGCACTCCCATGTGGACTTCTAGAGGCTAATCCCTCTAGAAACACTTAGGGTAAACTCCCCATAGTGTGAGACGTCAAGGGTCAACTCCCTTGACATGTCCTCATGTTCTCTCCACATGGGACGATGGGCTATAAGTCCAAATGCACTTATTCCTTCTTGAATAGGTGTTCCACTTATCCCTTCTCGAATACGTGTCCTCACAAATCAACTCAACTCAATTCATAGAGGAGTACAATCTGGAGAAAGTTTGTCACACATGGCACTCCATGTGGACTTCTAGAGGATACACCCTCTAGAAACACTAGGGTTAACTCCCATAGTGTATGTCGTCAAGGGTCAACTCCCTTGACATGTCCTAATGTGCTCTCCACATGGGATGTTGGGTTATAAGCCCAACCACACTTATCCCTTCTCGAATAAGTGCCCCACTTATCCCTTCTCGAATAAGTGTAATCACAGATCAACTCAAATCAGTCACAGAGTAGTACGATCTAGAGAATGTCTCCGGAAGCTGCAAACATCAACACTCCCTCTCAGCGAGGGAGGCATTCTCTGCCACGCCAAGTCTGTCATGAAAGTACTTGAACTTCATCTTGGTTTGGTAAGAGCATCAACAACCTGCTCATCTATAGGAAGGTATTGCACCAATACTTCCTTCCTCTGCACCATGTCTCGAATGTAATGTTACTTAATCTCAATGTGGTTCGATTTGTCATGAAACACTGGATTATCAGGCATATTCACCCAACTTTGGTTACCATAATGAATAATGGTGGAATCCAACACATGTTCGAATAAATCTACAAGGAGCTTGTGAAGACACATTGCTTCACAGACTGTCATACTTAATGCAATGTACTCTGCTTCTGTTGTGCTCAAAGCCACATAAGTTCGTTTCCTGCTACACCAGGAAACCATGGAAGATCCCAAAGTGAAGCAGCACTTGAAGGTGCTCTTTCTTTCCACTGCGCTCCCTGCCCAATCATAGTCAATATATTCCTGCCATATCATATCAATACTGGAAGTATATCTCAAACCATGTCGAACTGTGCCTCACAAGTATCTCAATACATGCTTTGCAAAAGTATAGTGTGTGTATCTTAGCTGACTTATAGACTCACTACGTGCACTCACTACATAGCAAATATTTGGTCTGGTGTTAACTAGATACATCAATTATCCAACCATCTTTTTATATAGAGTCAGATCAATTTCATCATAATCAGAAGAAGACACACTTATTTTCTTTAGATTCGTCATCATTGGTGTAGCCATAGGCTTCAAGTTCAATATCTCAACTGTGTACTTCCCCTGACTCAAGAAGTTCTCATCAGTTATCTGCCACACCACTAGTCTCGAGAACTAGTGCATCATACCAAGGTCCTTCATCTCAAACTTAGAGGCCAATTCATACTTTCATTCAATAATAAGGCTCTTTGCATCAGTGAGAAATAAATCATCAATGTAGAGGACCAAAATCAGGGACTCACCATTAACAATATTGTAGTACAAGATGGGATTGAAAACACTTTTGTTGAAGCCCAAAAATCATCAGTTGTCGATCGATCCTTGCATACCAAGCTCGAGGTGGTTGCTTGATTACATACAAGGCCATCTTCAACCTACACACATGAGACTCCTTCTCATGTATCACAGAAGCATCTGGTTGCTCGATGTATACTTCTTCCTTAATCTCTCCATTGAGAAAGGTTGTCTTTACATCCATCTGATGTACTCTCTAACCCATGGATGTTGTAGGGGAAATAATCATATGGATATAAGTGTATCAAGCAACAAGAGGAGATGTCTCCTCATAATCTATTCCCTCCACCTGAGAGAATCCTCTAGAAACAAATCTCGTTTTATGCCTCTCAATGCTCCCATCAACTCTATGTTTGATATTGTAGATCCATTTGGAAGTCACTACAGACATCCCTTCAGGTCTTGGAACAATATCCCGCACATCATTCTTCATGATGGATTGATACTCCATCATGACATCTCTCTATACTGGATGACTATTTGCCTCATCATTACAAGAAGGCTAAAAAATGAATGATGTGGCTCATAGATGTGTCATAGCATGAATATCTCTAAAGTCTCTTTCTCTCTCGGAAGGTACCATGAGGAGTTTCATGTCCTTCTACCTCCCACAGAGTCTGACGAGCCCATGCAAGTATCTTCCGACCTACTGCAATCTCTCTGGAAACATTAACTGGAGCTACAAGATCAATGTGATCAACTGACTCAACTGTCTCCCTCTGAAAGGGAATGTCATCTTGGACCTTATTTGACATAAAAAGGTTTCCTCATGAAACCAATGTCTAATACATATCAAGGTTCCCTCATGGACTCAATGTCTCACAAGACATATCGAGGTTTCCTTGTGAAACCAATGTCTTGGTTCATTCATTTGACCATCTAAGGCACATCAGGATGAAGTCTACACTATCTTGCTCATCTGTGTGCTGAAGCCTAGCTGCTTTATCTTCATCAAGTCTCGGATGAAATCCTGTAAGTAGCCTCTGAATCCTCACTGCTTCCATACGTTCGAAGACAACCTTGCTGAACTCACTGTCCATACATAGGAATACAGGTTCATTATTCCTGCAACACGTTCATTGTCAAGGTTTTAGAAGACCATCATTACTTCGGTCTTGGTATTTGGGGGAAGCATAAATGCAATTGGGAATCACAAAATTTGCAGCCAATTACCCATGCAATGATGGGCTCACCCTGTTGATATACACAAAAAGGA
Organism: Picea engelmannii; assembly: GCA_009831015.1. Taxonomy (NCBI): domain Eukaryota; kingdom Viridiplantae; phylum Streptophyta; class Pinopsida; order Pinales; family Pinaceae; genus Picea; species Picea engelmannii. The sequence continues at coordinate 23,259 of ML804411.1, forward strand.
GGGTCATTGGAAAAGATTAGATGCAGAAGCAGGCCATATCACAATGGTTCCCTCCTTCGAGAATAATTTGAGAAGTGCACCTCAGCTGCACAACTACGAACCCAATTTCATTGATATGGATCCGAAATATTTCATGCTTCCTCAATACATGGATGCACATTGGTACATGTACACGCATGAAGATATGATTAACACTGACAAAACACAGAGATTCCGCCTCATTAACCTCTTGCACAATAAAAATCCCACTAGTCCCCAGTGACATCATGAGGTTGGATGGTGTATTCGCTTCATCACATGAAATGACTATAATTGTTTTTATAGTTGGATGTTTAGTTTCTGTATATCGTGTGGGTGAGGTGCATCATTTATGATGAGTCATTATGAATTCATCCCTCTCCTATATTCAGAAATACATTGGCATTGAAACATCGGAGAATATTACACATAATAGATTCTTGGGATTAAGATGGTTCTTTGTTAGAAAGGGGCCATAGTTTCTATGGGGAAAGTTCTGATAAATGAGCAATTCCTCTCCTGGCCTTGGGCATCAAAGAAGCATCAAGGCATCTCTGAGAAGGCTGAGAAGCCATTCTATCTACACAACAACACACCCGATTTCATTAATGAAAATGGGCAGTACATTGAGGCCGATTCCGAGTCATACCCTCCCTTGGGAAGACAAGGCTTGGCGATTTCATTTACAAGACATGAACGCATAAGTTTGGTCCTGATTTGAATGGCTCATTTTTCTAAACGTTTTTCTTTTTTTTTATTTGTTAACATAATTGGAAATATTGAATAATATTGCAGGGAGCGATGAAAGCTCCACATTGGAGCGACCTTGCCCAATTTAAATGAATTATTGATAACAATCCTCGTCTCAGTTGATATGGTGCTTGAATGCATCGTCCAGGAATCACGCTTCAAATGCAGTGAAAAAAGATCCACCCAAAAATATTGGATTGAAGACCATGATCTTCATATCTGAACCACAATATCCAGAGGTCCAACGACAAGAGTTGAGGGTCTAAGGCAAACACCTATAGTGATCGTTCCTTGCAAGAACACATGTTCAAGCCTGTCGAGGCAGTTTTAGGTCATAGAGACTTTCTAGCGTGTGGGAGAGCCCCTTAAAAAAAGAAAGAGAGCCTGGGCGTAGGTCCCTATGGTTGCAACCTCTACCAACGATGCTTAAAATCTGCCATACATACTTGCAATTTGATTTCCAATGAAACAAAGGCACTCACAATCTGTGAATATATTCAAAGGTACTCCTCACAAGAAGGGCTAGACCCCACGTAATCATCCAGAAAGTGGCTGCCAATGTCTTCAATTTACAACATCGAGCAACACACAACACGTGGCCCCCCTCTCCAATGAATGATGGCTACATCATATTATAGAATGGAGGATTCCCTTTGGATTTTCTCTCTCCATAGGCTATGCCTATGTACAAAGGGTTAAGATTGTGAAATTTTCATGATCATAGTCCCCTCTTATGAGAGAGTTGGGGCTATATCTGCTCTGATACCATGTTGTTGTTCTTCATATAAGATATGATAGATATATTATTACAATGATGAGTGTTCCATATATAGGGAACATAAGGTGACCATCCATGAACGGATGCATCCCTTGAATAATCAATAACTATTTATTATTATCATTTACTTATTATATACTATATTTAATAATCAATAATAATTATATTATTAATTATTATCTTTAGAGAATGTCATCCCAATGTTGTCCAAACATCAACACTTTTAAAGCTTTGAACATAAATAAGAAAGCCTCACCCACATAGACAAAGGCCCAGAGACATAGGTGAGATTGTCGAACTTCGTTATCACTTTGGTGTTCCATGGTTTGTTGTTCTTCTTGCTTTATATCAGATCTATATATGTGCATATGGATGTGATGTTTCTTCTATAACATTCCTCTTTCATTCAACTTCCTAATTGGTTAATTAACACATGCTTAATAACTCAACCATTGTCATTTAAAAGATCTTTTTGGATCACCACTCCACTTCCCCTCTTGTTGTGTCATTTCCCCAATGATGATCCTAGGATGTTGTTGACCCCAAGTGCACTTTAATTAATAAATATTGTATAACAATTAAAATTTAATTCAAGTAGTAATAGACTTATCATACTTACCATATGAGTATCGTTCTTGCTTCACAGGGGCACACCATCTTGGATGTTTGGTGTCTTTCCATTTTGTGATAGGCCTTGCCATTTTCTTATGTAGTTGAATAAACAATATCAACACAATGTCCAAGGGTCCATATTGGGGTTATTTCATTTCCCTACCCCTTGTAATAACATTGTCCTCAATGCACTTCCCTTTCCAACAAAAGAATCATGCCTTTATTCTTATATGCATCTCCGATGTTATATTTTTCATTTCAATATTTGCATTTTTTGGCATTCTTGGATAACAACATTTAGTAATTCCTTTCCTCGAATTTGGATACTTTCAAGGATTTATTATTCTAGTATATGCCTACAACAATCATCAAAAGAAAACATACTTTTCCCAAACATTCTTAGGCAATAATTATTTCAGCTACAAGAATTTAAATTTTCACAATTGCAACACATATATTCACTATACAAGATAAAGTATGCAATGTTATCCCAATACTTATCTATACAAATATATTGTTTCTTCATATGGCCACCATGCATGAGGTTTCATGTTGATGTTTGTAGCATCGAAAAGGTACTCCAACTCAAGTCTAAGTGTCTAGACATGTGGAAGTCGTCCAAAGCATTCTACCTTGATACTTTACTTTGATTAAAGGAATTATTAAAGTAAAGTGCTTTTATTAATTAGTTGAGTTTATTTAATGAAATGCTAAAAGTAATTAGTGTTGGTGAATTAAATATTATTCATTGATCTCAAGTGAGGTGAGAAGTAATCTCAACCGTCAATCACTTTGGAGATTATGGTTGGGTCATAACTCAATATTATAAAATCAAGGCTAGAGTAAAGAAGGAGGATTGATTGATATGGCATAGAGAGAAAATCATGACTTTTTCCCAAGGAGATCTTGGATAGGTGGAGAAGGACTTCCATCTATATATCACTACAGGGTAGGGAGAAGAGAGAACAGAGGCGCCCATAAGTGGGTTTCAACATATTAGAGTTGCAACAATAGGGCCTCGTCATATGAATTTTTCCATACAGTCTTTGTGTGCATGTACATGTGTTTCAGTGGAGATAAGAACACATATGCGGGTTTTCTTAAGGAAAGCTATGTGAATCTAAGGAAATGTGAAAATTTGGGATTGTACATCAGACTGAGAATTGATAGGGTTTGCAGGTGTTGTCTAAAGTTTTATGTATTTATCTGTGGGCCATTTTTCCATTAAGGGAGCCCTTGTAATCTTTGAAGTTATTTGAATGACAAGCTTAGTTGAAGGGAATACTGTCTTTGTGTCTTGTGTATGAGATTTTGGTTTCTAGTATTGCTTCCACTATATTTATTTGAGTTGATTATTCTAGCAAGTGTATTCTGTTTTGTGGATGATAATTTGATTTACAATAAAGAAATCACTAGATAACAAGATGCCTAGGTGTCAGGGTAGGGATTTCAACATGCTATCAGAGCCTATGCTCTGAGAAGAATCTAGATCTCAGATCCACGACATTTGATAGCAGATATATCGGATCTTCAAGGAGATATCAGTAGATCTATAACTAATAGTCATAAATCAAGGGTTGGATTTCAGGGAAACAATCGTACTGAAATAGAATTAGGGTTTGCATTCATACACGAGTTGTAGTAAGAATAGTCCTGTACATACGTCGGTTTGATTAAGGAAATACACATACATATGCGAGTTTTAGTAGTGAAAAGTGCCTACAGGACCATACTGGTCAGTATAGGGGCAGTTTCAACAACAAGTTATTTACAAGGTAGTTTATCAAGTCTAAGGGATGACATCAATTACTCTTGGAAAGCAAGAGTTACTTTGGCTTTGAAGGAATATGACCTTTGGGAGTTAGTGAACAAAGTAGTTGTTCCACTGACAAATTTGCTAACTTTGGAAGCTCATGAGAAGAAGGAGATTAAAGTTGAGCGGGTAATATTTGATTCAATGAAGAATCATCTAATTCATCACTTATCTAAGAAGAATATGGCCAAATATATGTTTGATGCTCTGGTAGGCTTATTCCATAGCACTAACATGCATAGGAAGATGGTCTTAATAAATAAACTCATATCTGTGTAGATGTTTAGATTTGATAATGTTTCCAACTACTTCATGAGGATCACTCAGGTATGTGATCAACTTGCAGCTATAGGGGAGAAATTTGATGATGTAGAGCTCATTAATGTCGCATTGAATTGTTTTCCCAAGTCTTGCAGAGAACCTTTTGTCAAAGGGAGTATGCGCTCAGGAAAAAAATCCCATATTTGGAGAGGATTTGGGATGATTTCATTTGGGAAGAGACTTGGGAAGAGTATAAATGCATCAAGTAGAGAAGTAGTGATGATAACCTATCCCTTGTCAATAAGACAAGGAAGGGCAAATGAAAGGGTTCCAACAAGAAGGGTAATAATGATGGAGAAAAATCACAGTTAGGGAAGAAGAAGGACTTGAGTAAAATCAAGCGTTTCTCATGTCATAAGAATGGATATTATGCATCTCAATTTCTAGAGAAGAAGGGAAGAGGAAAGACGCATACAACAACATTAGTAGAGACTCAACTAGATGAGTTTGCAGTGAAGTTTGAGAAGCATTTCTCACTAGTTTCTTGCCTTTCTACCAACATAACTACCAGGAGTCTGTGGTACTTGGACAATGGTGCATATCATCATATGATAGAAGCATTGGAGTTATTCAACAATCTGACATAGAAGGACTCAGGGATTCATGTGGAGCTTGGTGATGATTCCAGGTATGCAGTGAAGGGAGAGGGAATAGTCTTGTTCCATATTGAGTCAGGAGGTTCATTTGATGCTCAAGATGTGCTTTACATACCGAGACTGAAGAATAACTTGATCTTAGTATCAGATATGGAAGACATGTTTTTTTTTTCTACGTTTCAGAGAGGAAAAATACTCATACGTCTAGATAAAAATAGTCGAGACACATAAGTGGTCATTGGGGTTAGAGAGGGCACTTTATACAGGTTACATGGAAAGCGTGTTTAGGATTCGGTACATGATAGTGACAACTTGTGTGATATATGGCATGGGATGTTGGGACGCATACACTACATGGCATTGTTGATTCTAAGGGAGATTGTTACAAGTCTTCCATATTTCAATGTTGAGTAGCAGGGAGTGTGTAGAGGGTGTGCACTTGGGAAGAATTACAAGGTTTATTTTCCAAGAAATGAGAGTAGGTCCAAGGGGATATTGGATCTTATACATTCATATGTGAGTGGGAGGATGTTAGTAGAATTATTGCAGGGAGCATTTTACTATGTGACGTTCATTTATGAATTTTATAGGAAAACTTGGATCTTCTTTATGAATACCAAGGATGAGGTCTTCAATCGATTTCAGAAGTTCAAGGCTTAGGTGGAGAACCAAATAGGAAAGAAGATCAAGGTATTGAGGTTGGATAATGGGGGAGAGTACACCTCTAATGACTTCAAGGATTTTTTCAAGGAGGAAAGGATCAAGAGGGAGTTGACAGCCTCATACAACCTTGAGCAGAATGGGGTTGCAACGAGAAATATCTGGTCCATCATCGGTTCTGCTAGGGATATGATACATGACCAAGATTTTCCTATGTTTCTTTGGGTAGAGGCATGTAGAAAAGTATTATATGTGAAGAATAGGATTCCTCACATGATATTTGGGGACAAGACTCCAGAGGAGACATTCTCAGGGGTAAATCCAGAGATAGGAAATTTGAAGATATTTGGTTGTCTAGTCTACATCCATGTACCTGTGGAGAAGAGGACTAAGTTGGAGCCTTCAGGATATAAGGGTATATTTGTGGGGTAAAAAGAGATCTCAAAGGATTATAGGATCTTTATACCAGTGCAGTGAAAGATATTTGTGAGCAAACATGTTAATTTCGAGGAGAACTTGGCATCTAGGAAATATCAAGATTCATCAACAGTGACAGAGGATGAGGAGTAGCAAGCTCCAAAGGATGAGAAGTGATCACTGGCTTCCATCTTAGGGAGTCAAAATTCATATGGGGAGGAGAAGGTATCCCCTTCCAGTTTTTTTAGGAAACCCAGGTGGATATTGCATACATTGAGGGGTGATGGTGAGGATCCTAGGAGTGCAGTCAGAGAGAGCAGGGCTCTGAGAAATTTTCCAAAATATATGGCACTTATAGGTAGCATCATTGATGTTGAGCCTTCCAATTTTGAGGAAGCATCAAATCAACAGGTTTGGTGGGATGCCATGGTGGACAAGTATGCCTCTATCATGTGGAATGATGTTTGGGACATAGTGTTGAGACCAGAGAGGAAATCAATGGTGAGTTCTAGGTGGCTATACAAGATCAAGAATGCTACAAATGGTAGCATCAATAATTCCAAGGTGAGTTTCATGGTGAGAGGGTTCTACCTGAGAGAGGGAGTGGACTGGGAGGAGACATTTTCTCTAGTCACCAAGTGTGATTTTGTTTGAGTTGTTATTTATATTGCTTCAATTATGAGGTGGAGGATTCACCAGATGGATGTGAAGACAACTTTCCTCAACGAGATCATTAAGAAGGAAGTATATATAGAGAAACCTTAGGGAGTTTAGGTACATGGGAGGGAGTCTCATGTGTGTAGGATTAATAAATCCTTGTATAGACTCAAACAGGAACCCATGGCATGGTATTACAGGATTGATAGATACTTGCAGAGTATGGGCTTTACCAACAGTGAGGCAGATCCTAACTTGTACTTCATACTTGTTAGGTCAGATCCACTCATCTTGGTGTTGTACATGGATGATTTGTTTCTCACAGGTGCAAAGGAGCTTATTGTTGGGTGCAAAGAATATTTAGCTATAGAGATCAATATGAAGGACATTGGATTGATTCATTATTTCTTGGGGTTAGAGGTACGATAGATATCGAGATAGATATTCCTTGGTCAAGGGAAAAACACAGTGGATATCTTGAGGAGATTAATGATAGAGGACTGTAGACCGATGGTTACACCTATGGTCACCAATATGAAGAAGGTTGTCACTTCAGATTTAGAGTTGGTGGATCCTAGGGTACACAAGTATATGATAGGTTACTTGATGTATTTGGTAAACAATAGGCTAGATATATGTTTTTTTGTGAACAACTTGAGTTAGTTCATGGTGGAGCCGAGGAAGGTGCATTGGATAGTAGCGAATCATGTGCTTAGTTACTTGAGAGTTACAATGGAGTATGGATTGAGGTATCTTAGAGGTGACATAGTGAGGTTGCAGGGATATTCAAACTCATACTAGGAAGGGAGTGCAATAGACAGAAAGAGCACCTCGAGGTGTTGCTTCATCTTGGGATAGAAAATGATTACATGGTTCAACGAGAACCGTATTTTTGTAGCACCCAGTTCAACAAAGGCAGAGTATATGGCAACGAGTATGGCTAGTTGCAAATCTATTTGGCTTCACAAATTGTTTACAGGTTTATTTAATCAAGAGTTGGATCCTACGGTGATATACTGTGATAATCAAAGTTGTATCAAACTCTCTAAGAATTCAGTATTCCATGAAAAGTCCAAGAATATTGAGATCATGTGTCATTTCGTCTGAGACAAAATCCACAAGGGAGCATACAAGGTTCAATATGTTTCCAAAAATGAGCAGGTTGCATATATTTTGACCAAACCTTTGGTTAAATGGAAGTTTGTGTTCTTCAGGGACAAACTTGGAGTGGTGCATAATACCTTCCTTGCTAAGAGGGAGTGTTGATGTTTTTAGGATTGGACAGATATTTACACATAGGTCTAAGTGTCTAGATGTATGGAAGTCGTCCAAAGCCTTCTACCTTGATACTTTACTTTAATTAAAGGAATTATTAAAGTAAATTACTTTTATTAATTAGTTGAGTTTATTTAACGAAATTATAAAATTAATTAGCGTTAATTAAAAATTATCCATTGATAGCAAGTGAGGTGAGAAGTAATATCAACTATCAATCACTTTCGAGATTACGATTAGTTCATAAATCAATATTATAAAAGCAAGGCTAGGTTAAAGAAGGAGGATTTATTGATTTGACACAAGGAGTAGAGAAGGGTTTTTTCTCAAGGAGATCTTAGACAGGTGGAGAAGGAATTCCATCTAGATATCAATACAGGTTAGGGAGAAGAAAGAACAGAGGAAGCCACAAGTGGGTTTCAACAGATTGGAGCCACAGTAGCAGGGTTGCATCATACATAGTTTGTTGTATAGTCTTTGTGCATGTGTACACAAGTTTCAGTGGAGACATGTGCGTATACACATGTTTTCTTAGGGAAAGGTGCGTACATCCCGGGAAATGTGAAATTACGGGATCATACAACAATCCAGGAGTTGCTAGGGTTTGTAGGTGTTGTCTAAAGTTTTCTTTATTTCTATGTGGGCCATTTTCCCAGTAAGGGAGCCCTTGTAAGATTTGAAGTTATTTGAATGATAATCTTACTTGATGGGAATAATATATTTTTGTCTTGTGTATGAGATTTTGGTTTCTAGTATTGCTTCCGCTATATTTTTTGAGTTGATTATTCCAGCAAGTGTATTCTGTTTTGTGAGTTGCTAATTTAATTTACAACAAGGGAATCATTAGATAACAAGATACCTAAGTGCTAGAGTAGGGATTTCAACATTTCACATATTTTCTTAATTAGTGCATTCCATATATCATGCCACTTGATCCAAATTATCATGTCTAATACATATTCACCCTTGATACCACTCTTCATATCCATCCACAACACTTGGGAAATCCCCTTCTCTGCCAACTCAATCCCTCGAGAAATCCAACCCATTAAATGTTGGCAAGAAGGTTATTGGAATCAAAAGTTCTCATGCTATTCCTTGATTTTCAACTCAAGCCAATCACTAGTTAGAAACTATCAAGGGATTATAACAAGGTTTAACCATAATGTGCTCTCAATAAATATATATTTGTTCTCACCCATGTAAAAAACATACAACTATCATGAACTAACTTTTTCAATAAAAAATTGAACATCCCCATATCTCATACCTACATGGATGCCTCTGAATCTCCATGAAAATTCTAATTTTAGTGGTGATCCAAGTGAACATCCTTATACTAATATTGAAACATTCTCTTGGAAATGAACCTTCTCCCTAATAATTTAGTTGGAGATTCCCTATATTGGTTCCATCACTTACCTAAGTATTCCATGTATAGAATCAAGATGCTTATTGATAATTCTTTCACACATTTTAGCATCCTTAAATTGATCAACATAGTCTTGTCACCCTTATAATCATAATACACCAAGACAAGGTATCCAATCTAAGTTACATTCACATATTACTCACTACTCTCCATAGCACAATGAATACCCTCCCTGATGATGAGCTCATGCATCTCTTTGTCAAATCTACACATTATGTCAACAATATCCAGTTGTATTCTTAGAAGCTCCCTACTCTTGAGCATGCCATCAACCATATTATTATATTGGAGAATGCACAAGTCATTCCCACCACCTTTGGAGAATACAATCCAATCCTTCTATATATTGCATCTGAAATAGGAATACAACAAGTGACAAGGTAACCAAGGAACCCTGACAAAAGGTTGAAACCAAATTATACATATTACTAAATCCAAACCTAAAGACTCCAAGAGTGAGAAGTTGTGCTACTATCACAAAGTATACACCTTTGATGCAACATAGTTCTTGGTACTCAAAAGAAAAGATGAAAACCAAAATCAAGCTAAGCCTCTTGATCAACTCAAAATGCCTAAGATTTTTATCATAGAAGCTAATGTTAATCTCAAAATCTACCAATATTCCATGATGAATTATAAACCTCTTTATACCAAGAGGACGCTTTCCAAGAAAAAGAATAAGAAGAAGAAGAAGAAAGATCACGTGCTTGAGTTTGAATCTTATTATTTTGATGAAGAAGAGGGGGTTCTGTCTCCTAAGATTCCTAAGATGAAGAGCAAGGCCACATCACTCCTTCCAAACATCCTTATCTTAAGGGTACACCTCATGACCTCTTAATAGGGAATGTAGATAAGACTCACTAGGTGGGTGCCGTGGAAATTTTATCCACCCTAAGAGGGATCATTCTCTTCCTAATCTTAATGACCTTGACACAGTCCTTCCCAATCACTCAGGAGGACCTCTTGTATGCCTCCCATTTCATGCTCCCTCTAGTATTCTTAATGTTGATGGTCATGACCAAATTCATTAGATTGGATGTATCTCCAAAACACACATATGAAGGTTGTCGATTCCTCCAATCCTTTCCTCCCCTCATGTTATTTATGCTAGGCCCCACATAGTTACTTCATTTTTATTTTCCCTTTTCTAGGCCATAGGATCTCATAAATTGGGGATGTATGTAATGATTGTCTTTTCTTTGTTCGACAACACAAGTATTCCAACAGAGGACATACACCTTCAGTAACCACTCACATAACCATATCAAAGATCAACACACCGATGTTTTGACGTGGTAAAACCCCTACAGAGAAACATCCACGACCCCAACCAACGTGGCCACTTGGAGCAATTTATTAATGTAAAATAAAAAGATTACAGAGAGATTTTATAAGAGATTTTCTCACAATCAATCATCGGAAAATGACCCTCCATTCTTTTTAAATAAAGGTCATGGACCAATCGGGTGTTAAGCCACAGATCAATGACCATTAAGATCGAGGAGAATATGAACCGTCGGATCACTCTATGTCGGGAACATATCGTGACCGTCAGATTTCCTAACTACAAATTCATACTAATGCATACTAAAGAAACACATTAAGAAACATAGTTTTACCTTATGAAACATTAGACCAAGTAGATCTTAACTAACTCCTAAGTGTCTGAATTTCCTAACAAACTTGATCAAATCTCTTTCTCATTGTGATATGAAATTGCTAAGACTCACCATTTTTCCCTCTCCTTTGAGCTCTATCATCTCCCCTTCAATGAAGAAACAAAGGATTTCCAACCAAACATTTCTTCATCTAGATCTATAGATACCAGTATAATATCAATAAATTTATAGTGGATCCAAGATGTGCCCTCAAAATCATTCATGTCTTATCTTGTCATGCCCTTAGATTTCCAATTTCTTTCTTTCCTTGTGAACTGTCATGGAATTTGATAAATCTAAGACTACACCTCTTGGAAGCATTGATTTCTCTTTTCCCTTGACTCAAATACCATGGATTACTGATATATGTGATTTAGGTTGACCTAGGGTACAACATCCTCTTGGGATACCCCTAGTTAGATGTGATGTTATCCATTTGTTGATGGGCGTAAATGACACACCGTCAACTGGAAGGTTAGATCCGGACCAGGGTTGTCTAATTAACCCAGTCTGTTTGGTATGATCTAACCTGACGGGTTTAATGGCTCCATTAGCCAACTAGGGTCCTAAAACAATGAAAGAAAATAAACTACTCTAAAGCTGTAAATTTAACAATTGATACACTAATTACAAATGTTTATCTAATAACATTAATATACAATGATTATGAACAAGTTTACAAGGTTTACAATAAAATCTTGCAAAAATGATTGTTTAATTAAGTTTCTGAACAAGATATGAACAATACTCTTTTGATGTTTTAAAGCTTTTAAATAAATAAATACTAAATGAATACGATTGAAACAATGACACAAAAACAATCAAAGCTAATTAAGGCAATCATCGTCTCATTCATATATAAACAAATCTGAATAAAAGAAAACAATGTACCTACTAACCTTTCACTCAACAGTACTGAGCTAAATTCATCTTTCTGTATTTGTATGAGCTCATATTAACCTATGTCAAGTGTAAACCTATGACAAAAGGAAGCATAATACTTCCTGAAGAAATTCAAGGAAGTGTTTCATATTCTGGAGCGAGTTTATAATGACAAAAAGACAAATAATTATATATCGTCTGACCTTGAAATGTCCAATTACTGAAAAATGAAAGAAATTTCAATTCTCAGGAATGGTGTTATCAACTATCTAGCATCAGATGTCAACTCAAAATACTTGAATAGATGATCAATCATAGATATAAACTAAACCAAAAGATAATGAACACCATAAAGAAAAGCATGATATAAAATATTATGTGCAGAACTGACTAAAGCTAATTCGACACAGATAACATTTCACATCAAGAAATTACATGAGAAGACAATGAAAAAACACTGCAAAGTCTACACATGACGAAAACCAAAGAGTAAACTGCTTTCTCATATAGTTTCAACAAAATATGTTCATCATATGGTCCAGGAAGAAATTTTGGGATAATAAACTCTTAAAGATTGAAAAAATTAATATATAAATGATAGCAATTAACCGTGTATTGATAAAACAAACTAAAGCTAATTTAAATCAATGCATAATCAATTATTCAAATAATATGAAGATATTATATTGAAAATAAAACCATTTTACTCACAGGACAAAAGCCATTAAGCAACATGGAATTCCATATTCTTCTTTGAAAATACTTGTCCATTCTCCCAAAGCTTCCAACCATCCGTTACTCCATTTGAAAAGAAAAAAAAAGTTTACAAAAGAAATAATATACAAAAGAGAAAGGATAAAAATCCTCTCAATTTTTTGGATCCTTTGGCTCTGAAATTTCTCATATATTTACACCATGAATGAACAGTCTAGGCGTCACTAATAATTTCCGCCACCTGAAATTTTCCTCGTAAAGATACACCAATATATCTCAAATCGTGCATTTGTTTGGGAAAATTCCCATGTTTAAGCTAAATGGGTCCATTTTGGAGATGGGTTTTCAACCATTTCTTCAGATTCCTCACGGTTTGGATGCAATCAGTCCCGCAAAATCGTTTGTCTGTTCTTGACGCATTTCCAAATTCTATCTGTTGTTGCTCATAAATTTATTTGCAACAATCCAATATTATTTTTGGATCAATCATATTGAACGCATTTAGATAATAAAATCAATCCATGATCATATCCATACCAAATAACTGATAATAGAAACCTGTGAAACAAAAAGAAACCTAAATTAATAACCTAAAAATTATGAATAAAACAAAATCTAGAACAATAAAATTAAAATGAATTTAAACTAACTATAAGTTCTAAACAAACATTGTTTATATTTTCCGTTCAAATATGATCTTAAAATTCTAGAAGCTTCAAGTTGATGGAGAGGATAAAAATATTAATTTTGGGCTTCCACAAAATCAAACAAATGATATATAATTATTTTATTATTATTATTATTATTTTGAAATGAGATGCAAAATGAAAAAAAGAATTTAATTAATTAATCCCACCAAATGATTTTGTAAAAATGAGAAACCAACCAAGATATTATTTGATGAAGTATTGAACCCATTATTCAAAATAGTGAAACTTTCTAATGAGCAAAAGAATGAACACATAATCATAATTTAAACAAAGTAAACAATTGATACAAATTAATGTTTTTGTTTAAATTGAAATTTTTATGCTCGTTTCTAAATTTTGACATATTCTCTTGTAATGAATGTCTCATACTATAGTGAATGTCTTAAGTTTGTCTCAAAGCAAGCCAAGGTATGGAACTATTTAAAAAGGTTGATTCTGCAGCTCATTATAATTATCAAGATTCTAATGGGGGCCCTTTAAATTTTGTAAAAAATTTAGGGGCAGTTGTTGGGGCCCAACACCATCCCCTGTACCTTTAGAAGTGAGGTCATATTATTCCATGAAGGTTGGTCTTTCTCTATCCATAATGATCAGTTCCTTAATCCCTCCCCTAGTGTCACATGTTTTTTCTATTTTTTTCTATGCATTCTCATCCAATAACCCTCTAGCAATGATAGTCCCATTTGATTATTATCTTTCCTAGTCAAAATCCCCATCCAACCTTGCTCACATGTTTGGATGCATCAATCCTTGACTCTAATCATATCATCGAGCTCACCTATAGTGCCATGAGAAAATACTATCGATGCCTCTCTAGTCTCCTTTTGTCTTAAATGGTTAACTTTTAATAGGACTTGGGTATCAGGTGGGGCCCTACCTTATACATGTATCACTTCACTCCATTTGATCACCATGTTACTCCTTGTCCATTCATTTATATTGTGACCCTAGTAAGTGCATATTATTGGACCATGGTTGTATGGATTCCTCACCCAAATCAATTTTCATTATCTCCCTTTTATTATGCCTCTTCTTCTGTCTTTTGCAAGCATATGTATCCTCTTCTCTTAAGGGAGTGGATGTTTCTTTTTTCCTTATTCCTCATTTAAGGAAATAAATGATTGGCTTCATCTTGTGTTACTCTTGGAACATAACCCTAAATTGCTCCATACATGCATACCTGGCATTTGGCCCTCTTACTTGCTATTTTTTCCAAGCCATCACTATGTAGCTCTTCTTAAAAACACTATTTTTGAAGATGTACGCCCTACACCACTACTTCCCACGTACACACACCTTCTACACCACTACAACCCGTATACATACGCTAGTTGCACCATTACAACCCACGTATACTTGCAAAAGTTGCAAAAATTAAAAAGTTGCAAGGAATTCGTTGAGATTACGGGCTATTGGGTAGTTTCCCAATTGATCCACCGCCTATAGCCTGTCACCCAACCGAATAACCATCCTTTTTTCATATAAAATGAGGTGTTGGGGTCTCATTTCTAAGCTAAGCATAAGAACAGTGAAACTCTGCCTGTTTTACATCCCGTCCTTGCCCCAAGAATTTGCAGCCACCTTGTGAGATTTGTACCAGAATTTCCCATTTTTGCCTTTTTCCTCCATCATAAGCCTACTCCATTCCATAGAGAGAGGCTGAGAGGAGAAAGATACATGGAAGCGCAGTTGGAACTTGGTTAAGAGGATCCTAGACCAGGTTCGAGGAGCAGTCCCCGCTCTTGTTGTAAGTAAACATTGTGATATCAATAAAATAAATACTTTTCTATCCCGAAATATGATGTCTCAAATATTTGTGTTTGATTTATTCTTTATTCTAACATCTAACCCATGATTTGTATATGAGATGCATGATTATAGTTCCCCGTTTATCTGTTTGTGAATGCAGGGCAGCCTTGGGAAGAGGTTTGTAGTCAGCGGAGCTATTGAACACAAAAGGATCGACACCGGGCGAGGAGTAAAAGGTAAAGTTACCAGATCTTTTCACTTTGTATTTCATGCATGAATGTGGGGTATATTCGGGGTAGTTATAAAAATTAAGATACTTTTAGATAGTTATATCTGCCTACATGTTGAACCCTAGTGTAGTCCACTGGGGGGTTTTCCCGCTATAGCAGAACTGGCGACCATACTGGGGAAGCCTCTAGGGTTTTAGGGGATTTGTTTTTTGGGTGTTTGAATGGTTTTATACCTTTTGAGTTTATTTTTGAGTCTGCTAAGTCTTTAAGGGATTCTGGTCACTCGTTGGTACCATACCAGTTATCCCTACCCTATCAGTCAGTCTGTTTTACTTTTTTTTTTTCAAGAAGTACAGAGGTGTACACGACTTGCTGTGGGTCATCATGCATACATACACACCTTTCTTTATAGACAACCCATGCACATACGCATGCTGCTTAAGCATCAATAACATACCTGTGTCAAGAAACTGTTTTTAAGAAGAGGCAGTCAACCTCTTTCTTGATTGAGGTTTTACTTCTCAAGGTTTCTTGATTAAGTTCAATGTCTCTGGTTTTTACAACCATAGCCTGGGTTTAGAGTCAGTTACTTGTTTTCTTGTGTTTCCTATCCCTTTTCCTTATTTTTAGCTTGAATTTTTAAGAAAATTGAGTTGCATTTTGAAAAATAATTCCCCCTCATGGCCGG